>JAAXYX010002110.1:0-18938 GCA_036851915.1 Ptenothrix huangshanensis | reverse complement strand
AGAAACCTACTATTATTCTCTATTCCTATAGAACCGATTCGGCATTCATATAAGTTATGTAGAAGCTGAAGTAGTAGCCTACTTGGTTCTTCAAACCGTCAGCCTTGTTTACTTCAGCTGAAACTATTCTCGCATTAATTTTAATTCATAAATAATGTATGTTATGAGCAGACATACATACATAGAGGTACCTAAATCCAAACGGACAGGTAGGTACATATTACCACTGTATGATCCAAAATAGAAACACGGCAACATGAATGCAAACAAAGTATGTAAGGTGCAAAGTTTACACAGATAATCAGATTCATTTAATTTAGGAAGCTGGAAACTCGAGCAGAAAATAGACATTCTAGTTTCTAGCGCCTAGCAAATTTTGCTCATTTACAAATCCCAAACTAACTTGAAATCCTGAGAGAGTACTTTGTATCGACTAAAATGCGCCTTGTTAAAGGAACAATCAGGGTATGACACTGTCGAATTCACCAATATTCTTCTCTCATGTATGAATAAGCATCCACAAATATTCCTGTCTATCACCGTGTTTACGGTAATTGCAGCAAACGTAGAGGTCCGAACACCGTTCGCTTCCTTCATTGACGGAAACTTGACATTTATACGACATAATAGTAAATCGAATTGTGCACGGAGCATATAATGTAGAGTAGGTAATATTATATGAAAAGTGAAGTCATGTCAGTAGTCAAGCCCCCCAACTCCTCATTCCCAGTAATTCCACTGACACTAGCATGATTTTCGGAGACTTTTAAGAATACTGAAAGTCATTCGGATGATGCCCATAATAAATCCTTTGTGAACCTATAAAACCTGACAGGTATATGTATGTATGGATTACCGCAACAAATTCCATTGCATAAATATTAAATGGACCTCTTTTTTCCAGCAACACCAAGTTGAATGAGCTCGCACTGCAATCCATCAGGATGCGTACTTACTTTCTTGGTACCTACCTACCACACTCACCTTACATTAATTCGATAAATCAATAGTCAATGAATAAATACAACCTTTGTGGTTCTCAGCCGGGCAGGACATCCTGGAATTTCCTACGTCGCCTCATACACACAAATACAGACAGTGCATTTACCATATGTTACACTTCTGTTTGTGAGTTTCTTTAAGAAAATTACAGTCATTTTGTCTATGTAGGGGTAGCATATAATTATGTCTGTATAATGGAAGACTAATAAATGAGGATTACCTGCAATCCGAAATTTGACCAAAATTATGTTAGAGCCTGATGTCCACGACTACAGAAATACGAGTGCAGAGCCTTGCAATATTGTATGTGACTACCTATGTGAGAGTCGTGAGACCCAGAGATCCATTTATTCAAAGCTTCATAAAATCAAAATTCCCCACGTTCGCGCGCCCTGAAGTATGAGTATGGATTTTTAATATAAAATTTCCAAGGATATTTTCACATGTTTCTTGGTTTCTTATTCCTTGTCCAGGAGTTTATTTATTAAATATTTATTCGGAGTTCGGAGCTGGTGCTGGTACTTTTAAGTTTTAAGTACACTTTTTCGAGAACACCAGTAGGTAGCTCCTTGCTTTTCCTACAGAAATTTCTTTTGCTGTTAAAAGATAAAACCATTATCAGTGATTGTGGGTCTAGTACACGGTTTAAACTTTCAAGTAATTGCAGTTTCACCACATGAAGTGAAAGTTAAGTGAAAATTATTAAAGGAATCTTAGTGATACCTTGTGCGATCATGACGACCATAAACTTAAAAAAAGGGAAAATGGAACGTTACTGCCGTAAACGAAATTAATTGAAAGTTTAAACCCAGTATGTATAAGTTTTGGAGCAACGTTGAATTGGACTTAATCTACTTAGCTTGCAGCTTCTTATTTCTTCCTTCAGTCCATGCTTTCATTTTTGTTCTAATTATGTCTATATCTTCGATAATGATGTTGAAATATATCCCGTTATGTATATATCACTAGAGAACTATTTCGTGTCAGTATAATGTATTTACATTTAATTGTTTTGTTGCTGTTAGGATTATAACATAAGCCTATTACATAGTAATCATAAGCCTGTAGACTATTTTATTCTTCATGCTCACAACAGACACTAGATGAATTTTAGACTACCCTACGAGTAAATTAAAATCCTACAAATATCATATAGCGATTATAATGCAATACAAGGATTTTCATTTGCTTTATCAAAGTATAAGCCTTATCACAGGTTCTCGCTTTAACATGAATGACATAAAATATGTAATAATAAAAAAAGCAACAAAAGATTGTAATATTTACGATTTGCAACTTCTAAGAAACGTATTGCTCATGCATTTTCATGCTGTACCAAGAAAATCATGTTAACATTTAAAATCGCTGTGAAGAGAAGCGGAAAACCTTTAATCCTTTACAACGTGCTTCCTCCAGCTTTCTCATTATCATTCATATTCCCTCCGATTTCATGGGCAGATTACTTTGCTACAGTTTTGGGTTAGTGTTACTGGTGGTAGAATTAGAATTCAAAGTACATATTATACATATACATCCATAGGTAGTTGTACATATGTAGATGAAGCAAATGTGCAATTTGCTACTAAGCGAATGGTTATGATTAGGATTATTGCCAAGCTATAAGATAATAATTTGGTGACCAGAGAAAGCCCTTAATGTTCTATCCGTTTATCAGTACCATACCATCATTGCCATCTCATTTGGATTTGAATTTCATGCTATTATCCTTTACTGTAGTACATTAAACTAATAATAGGACTGGACAAATAGAGGAACTGTTCTGAGAAAAAGTGTATGTTCATAATTATTCTGCTCATTCTTTAAATGCTAACTTGCACAGCGAGTTGAGGTGAACTAGAGGTAGAACCAGAATTGCTGCACTATGTAATTTACTATGGCTTGACATTATAAACACTGTGTACCTACCTACGAAATATCCTGATTGTATTCGTTGTTATACTCAGTCACAGCAAACAATCGGAGACCAAACGAGAACGACCGAAATAAATGACACGGACATTAAATTGTTTTTTATTTACAATTCGCATAAAAGGATTTACGTAAACTGTAAATAGCAACGAAGGAAGTACGTCAATAGGAGCCTCAACTTCATTTCTGTCTAATAGACAAATAGCCTTTTCTCTTTGTGATGTACCGCTTTTAGGTTATCCCTTTAATCGAACATGTGTAATTGTAAGTGTCAGCCAAGACATCGCGTAGCCATAGGTGGTACATTACATAAAAATGTCTTGTGTTATTATGTACCTAGTTTCAAAGATAGATTCATATTACATAAGTAGGTAGACATTGGTATACTACTTGGCTATCTCTGTCATGGATTGACGATGCTAATGGAGTCGTGTTTAGTAGTCAATATTGACTTTGTCATTAAATACGCAAGTTTGATGAACATGCAGTTTTGAAGTGAAATAATTGGATAGGGTCTATAATGATGTTAGGACGAAAAATGTCTCTACATAATCATTTTAATTATGACTTGAGCTCTGCCCTAAATTCCAACTTGGACGGAATGAAATAAAAGGACAATTGTACGGGTGTTTGACAATTGTATTCAAATGTATGGTGGGATGCGGTCAGGTATTATGCAATCTGTCTGAATACTTTGAATGCAACCAGGAGAGCGAGGGGAAATTCATACATAATGCAACGCTCAATGCATTCCGTTATATTCTATTCTGTTCTGCTCCATTCTACTCGACGTATTCGTAGTGGCAGTCGTAGTCGGGTTTTAGCCTTCAGCTCTTTTCATTTTATTTATCGTGTAAATCTTCAAGTCCAACCAAATGACTTTGACTCGGCTCAAGGATAACGGATAAGACTAGCGTAAGCGACTAAAGCGTGTAAGCTCGTGCGGAATCATGGCAAATACTTAGGCACTCAACCTCTTTTCCACCGATGCGATATTCCAAAACTCCAGAATTCACGAACACTCTTATAAATTTGACATTTTCCTCTACGACGACGACCACGAACACGACGCCTAAACTTTCTTCCTTCTCTCTCTTGCTGGTTCAAGCAGAGCCGAGCCAAGCCACGCCAACCAAGTCAAGTCAAAACAAAATCTTTTTACAGTTTCAGTTTTAAACAACTGCCATAATTTGTTGCATGTTTCAAATAGTCAATAAATCATTAGAAACTGGGTTTATTCAGTCAAAAATCTTCATCTACCTAGCATTGGGGAAATTAATGGGAAAGTTGAACGTTGGATTTATTTGAATGACTTTAGCGTAAATATTTACAGCATGTTAAAATGGGAAGAGTGAAGATGAACTTCCATCCAATCCATCTATGCAGGTCCACAGACCAACGGTAGTCTACCGTGTGGTAGGTGAAATGTAAATTTAAAGACATGTGTGTCTGTCTTCCCATCACGTCCTTGGACAATGTGAAAGTTAATCTGCACTGATGTTCCTCTCTTTCTCATAGCCACAGGAGCTTGTACATTTCATTTTATTTGAGTGAGCATTCCTGCAGAGCAGAGACCAAATCCAAGAGGTGAAGAAAAGCAGTCTAAGGTAGTACGTAGGTAGGTACCTTTTTCTACTTCTGTCAATTGTAGCAGCACAACTAATATTTAAACTTGAGCGTATTTAAATTTGAGAGAAATCCATTTTCTCATGTTCTAGAATTTGTCCAAGAAAAACATGAAATTTCCATTTTATGTAGATGCGATGTGACTATCTCTGCCCTGATAGCTCCTCATTTCTGAGTCTGCAAATGGGCGATTCGCGTTTCATGAACAATTTGCAAAGTTTACACAGAATGAAATAAAAAACGGAGGAGTAAATTTGTTTGAATAGCTAGTCAAAGTTAAAGTATACATGTCAAACATGTATACATTGTCAACATGTCTCCATTCTCAATACGAACAGACAGAGACAGAGTACTTTGCCGTACATAAGTGTACAAATGCGACTGCTATAGTCTCGCAGCCTCTATACCACCAACCGTTCTCGAGGTTCTCGTCCGCACTACTGTGTAGATACATATCTACATAGGTTGGCAGTTCACACAGTTATCAGGCAGTCCATGTGTGAAATGGAAATCTGTCAATATCTGACACACCTTTGCATTGTACATCGCACGTATGTCAAGGTTATCGGGAGGTAGGTACCTACTTTGTTAGAGACGTCGAGACACGCCAAGTACTTCTTCATGCTTCTGTACTTGGGCTACGCTTACGTAATAACTGTATGATCAATGAATTGTCAGCATTTTTCATACTTTTTTCCCGTCTTGTTTGAACATCAAATTTTTTGATGCGGGAAGTATTAGTAATGTAATGAAATCGAAGGAATGTCGACGTGGCTCACGTCTAAGCAATCCAAATCCAAATCCAAATCCAAGGCGGCGAAAGCACAAGGAATAGGGAAAGACAAAATAACATAAGGACATTCCACACCAACGCCACTATAGTGCATGCATTCTCTAGCCTAGGCCCAAAAGAAGGAAGGAATAATACGAAGGTGATATAATGGGAAGAGCATAATATCTGTCAAAGGAACCCAACCGCGTAGTACAATGAGAAGGAAAACAAAAATGTTTCCTTTACTATTTATTAGACGATATTGCATGTGGACGTGGTGTTGCCCACTATATCCAGATAAGAAACTTTCCACTGCCACTGCCACGACCAAACCGCGTATCACACCGCATTTACTTGGTAAGCTTCGTCCGTAGACAAACGCATGGAGTGAATACAATCCGTTTTTCTGTCATTCAGCAGGTCAAATCATTCATTCAATATAGACGAGTAACAAGCACCCAGGTTTGATAGTGACGGAAAATTGAAATGCGCAGCTTAACTTATGAGTCCGAGTTATCCTCCATTTTCCATGCTACGGCTCGAGTAACAGTTGCTAAACATATTCAAATTCAAACTCATAGTAATACAGACACTGGTACTAGCACTAGCTTCGGGCAGCGGTTTATCCTGCTATCATCAGTTGCACCTTCCAGAACACTTTGAGTTTATCCCGTCTACTTCCTGTTCAGATATTTCAAACATTTCTTTCCCATTTCAATTTTTTTCACCTGCATTCCCTATTAGCACCATATGACTTCCAAGATAAAATCAATCTTCATGTATTACACTAGTTTGCTTGGTGGATAGTCACACACTCCGTTCTCAGATAAGTACTTGCGTAGACACAAACAAAGTTTTAAGTACCCTGATAATCCTATACAAATACAATTATTGCCATACGTGAACATGGAATAGATGCAAGGAACTACCTAACTCAACTGCGTCAGCCTTCCATTCTTCCTTGTCATCATCGCCGTGCATCTAATCAGGAAAACCCATTACGTTTCTTTCCACTAAAAATTCATTTCAACAAGTCAACCTTCTGACTTTCTCCAGCCACGAGCTAGACGACTATTCGACTCCAAGTCGAATGTCATTCTGCCAGAATATCTTCAACTTCATATCGTGTAAGTAAGCCATGTACCGCACTTTTAAATTTTGACTTTACATTTGGTGCAACATCTTGTCGCGTCATGTAACACATTTATTTTCATACACCTACCTACATACTTACCTAACGTCTTGCACATGGTACAACACAATTGAGCATTGAGAATAAGTACTGGCGTTGGGAAACAGATTTGTAGAAAGTAGTAAGGAGTCTGTGACCACATACAAACCAGTACAAGCCAGAATGCTGTAAACTTTGGTATGCTACCCTGTACAAGCGTCAACTTATCGATAAATCATACGATACAGTTGAACTTTCTCAGAAGAAAACATTATTGGACTGTATGAGAGTACTCTGGGGAATATTTTCTACAGAGCACAGCGGACGTTCTATAATTCATTTATTTGACTAAATCGTGAGGAAGTTTTTTCCATGAATTATTGCTTTGAATAATCTCCTGGGATAATCCACTGTAGATGCATGCATAGTCAAGTAAGTTTTCTTGTTTACTTGCGTTACTTACGTAATACTGGTTTTCGCCATGTAGAGACGCAAGGACACGTGGCTGGCTATAAATGAATAAAAGTAGGAAAAAAATGTGTGCATGGAAAACAAGCATGCGGATTGACGATCAGACTAGGTTAGAAGTTGGATGAAGGAGAAATCTACAAGCAAATTTGTCAATTCGAATAATAAATCGCACAAGTTCAAACTTTGTTTTTTATAACTTAATACATGTTGTCCGTATCGATACAATGATAAACTTGATGGGAGCTATAAACATATGTATGCACTCATACTACGTGCACTAGAATTCCTGCATTATGCTATTGGATTTCTATTTTCGGCTGACGGCTTTAAAAGTTTGGTTTAGCACTATTTGGAATGTCTAAGGTCGGAGGTAATTTGTTATGGAAGGCGGACGTTATCTTGGAATAATTATTGTCATTATTAAATACTTAAGGTACATATAGATCTATGTATTACAGATATGTGCTCTATATCTTGGTTTCCCGATTCCTTTATGGCAGTGTAGTGTAGCACGAGGAAACAAATAATGGTTGCCTTTGATCAAGAGATAAAATCGCTCATCAATTCTGTTGCTTTACACTTTGCAAAGTTTCCCCGAATACATTCCCGACTTTTTTCCCATATGAATTTTATTAATCCTGATGTTGAGCCGTTGAGCATGACACCAAATGGTAGATAAAGAAAGTAAGTTTCGCTGTACTTGTATCTTGCTACGATGTAACAGTAACAGTAACAGTAACACTAAGCTAAAATGCATGGTAAAATTAAGAATTAAATTGATTCCAAGTACAAGCAGAGCTGCCTTATAAATAATGAAAGATATTCTGGACTGACTAATCTTTTTGTACCATTTACATAACTCACAGTAATAAAATTAGTAAAAGCAGCAGGTAAATACAAGTCTGATTAAATATGTGTTACATGCCTCCACTCATTCTAAACTATTGTTTAGGAATAAATTATTTTCTGTATGCATTAACCTTTCTACGGAGTTAGCCTAGCGTTAAAATTTAAACCGGTCAATTCTAAAATGGTGGGTGAATCGATTTGGTAGCTACTTTTCTATCCAGAAACTGCATTCGTTCATCTATGTAGGTACCTACCTATAATATGTAGGTAGGTAGGTAGGTATGTTCATAAGTTCTCTTCGCAAGCTACTACTGCACAACCTTTATGCACCTTTAGCATTTGCTGGAATCTCTCAACGCCCCATGGGAGTGTTACGATCCTGCAATAAACGAATATGATTGTGATCATTACCATACAATAAAGTATTTCTTGAACAAAAACGCAAGCTTACGACAAGTAATTCAATGAGCTCTGGTGGTTATATTACGCATAACCCAATGGTACTAAAGGGATTGAGAGTCCTTCAAAAAGCAATCAAAATCCAAGATTCAGCTGTAAAGCAATTAACGCCCAACTAACATAGTATGTAGCTAGGTGCATATTCTACAGTAGGAACTAAGTCGTAACAACTCTTTAGGTTAATGTCAGAGAATTCATTCACACCTTTATGCTTGCCTAAACAGGAATCACATATCCAGAGATATGCAGGTGTGGTGAAAATTGAAAAGCACTCTCATAGTAAACGAAAGCACGGAATTATTATTACTTAACATAACCCATGTTGTGGTTCCGACCTGGAGTCGGAAGTCATTCGACCATAGAAACGATACTTAAAAAAATGGAAATAAAGCAATGCGTAAACACCAGACGGAAAATTTGATATGATTTAAGCGCCACGAACATGCATTTTCATTTGAAGCAGGATAATCGGAGGAAGGATAGTCGATTTAAAGACAATATATTTATTAAACTGGCGCCCGGCGTGCGTTCTGTTCTTTCTACCCGACTCTGTCTCTATCTTTCTTTCTTTGTTTTTTTCTCTTTAGTCAATTCTATGTGAATATGTAGTAGTAGTAGAAAGCATAAAAGGTAGAAAACGTAAGGCAAACACTAACAGTTACCTATTTGATTTCCTTTCAGAACATGCTTAGTTGCATACAACTTCTGTGCTTTGTTTTCCCTTTGAAACGATTATACGATATTCTGTCACTGTCATGTTGCGCTTGCTGACAGAATATCTTAACACAACATACCTACGACTGGTTTTGGCAGAACTCACATCTGACCTTGGACACGTTTTAGTTCCATATATTCAGTCAAAATATTACACAAGTGTATGAAAACACAGAAAGAGAAAATTCCATGGGAGGTATTTTTTCGAATGCTGCTGCTGTCAAACGTAGAATTGATTAAATATTTGCTGTTTGCTTGTTACACCGAGCAGTTGCTGGTCTAATCATGGGTGCACTTAATAAAAGTAAAACTAGAATGTGTACTTTCTACGAAGCGTATCGGAAATTCTAATCGGGATTTAATGCTGTGAATGTGATTAAGAGGAGCAGCTCATGCAACCAAAGTAATATAAGCCTAGGGAGTGAAGTGAAGTTTGTTGTAGACAGTAGTCAAAGGAGAATGGAATCATATATAATAGACGCATGTCAAAGATTTGAATTTAAATGTGCTGCATGAACTACATTAAGTAGACATCAGGTAATTATTTCCTGCCTATATTATTCGATTTTGTTCCTCTTCAGATTGCCGACGTAGTTTTAGAGTTGGTCTGCTGGAGATAGCTGCCTTTGGTTTGGTCATGGGAAGGCACTTTGGAACATGCAGAGGCAGATACAGTATCAAGTCGGGGCTAATTTGCCAGCACAATTCTCTTAATGGGTCCACAGGATGTTATTGGTAGACGAAGTCGATTTCGTGCTTGTGGGGTTACCGTGATGATGCGGTGTGGGAGACGGATATTTTGACTTGACTAGAGTTTCTCGGCGTGGTTGGTGGAATTAATATTATATTTGTATATTTATGGTATTGATTCAATCGTATATTAAAACTGGTCCACTATAGTTAGCTCATACTGTTGATGATGAGGGAATACTAGAGATACAGAAGCACCTTGAATTACTCCAAGTGTTCATTAGTGTACCGGGGCGTTTCGATTTCAAAAACGAGAATTAATGACTGCAAGACTAACGTTAGCGTTGGTGTGCGAAGAAGATAAAGTACGCAAGAGGACGAACATGCGGGAAGCCAATCTGTAATCCGTGAACCTCTTAGCCTTCATTGCAATGCCATTCCACTGATTTCGCACCCAGTTCCAGCTGCTTTTAGACATGTAACCTATAGCTACATGCAATTGGCAGTCGAATTGCGTTCCCAAAGACAGCACCTGGGTATCAATGGATGAATTTCGTTTGAACCGAACTGGACTGAACTGGACATATCTGGATTGGAATGGACCGAACCAAACAGGGTTGAAAGTGGAGCTGCGGCAAGAGAGATGGGTTTATATTTTGGTCGTTGGTGCCTGAATTCCAAGATAGTGACCAAATTGGATTATTGGCATGGCAAGGATTGAGGATTAGAATGTATTAGGGGGAATAATACACTAGCGATAGAATTGTTGAAAGTTGCCAAGTTGACATTCCATCGACTGGACAAGGCTCAGAAGGTCGAAGGATTTCGACGACAATTTCACTGCAGTCAGAGTTAGCTTTGTAGGTATGACTTAAGTGACTGTAGGTAGCTTCGCTGTTCGGTGTTTGGGCAGTCTGAGCTACTCAGCTACAAGAACACAAGAAATCTCCATCTCTCCCACGCACACTTTGCATTCCCGCTATACGCATAGATATCCTGAGGACCGGCTCAAACGTCCATATTCATGTCGAGAAAGACAGATGGAATGCGAAAATGCTTGGTCATGGCATGCCATCACACGAAACATACCATCACAATCACCATCCCAATCACCATCACCATGCAAATCATGAGTAGGGGCCTGAGGTTGAGGAAAGGTGAAAATCGGGAAATGTGCTGGGAGACGGAGCGTGTGTTCTGCTGAGGATAGTCAGGTACATATAGCTACTTGGATTTTGGGAGTAGTACACCTTTATTTTATCATAAAATATAATGTGATCCAATGTGGTGATGGTTTGGAGTGGAAGGTAGACAGAAGGAAGGCAATATCCGTGCACGGAAGTGCTAACATGTAGCTGCTGGAAGGAGCATGCATGTCATTGCCATTACCTTGCAAATCACAAATGTGTGTTGAGAGGATTACTGGCGATAAGTACGCAGTGGGTAGTGTTGGCCGTAGTCAAAGGTATTGAGGGATTGAAGAATGCAGTTCATGCAGAGTCATGTCGGATGCCAGCATGAAGTATGGAGAAAAGAAACCAGAACCACAGAACAGGAACAGGATACCATGCCATGCCACACCACACCACCGACAGTTACGGCCCACCGAAACCGAAGGGGAGAAGTGGAAATACCGTCTTCTGGATAGTTCCGTTCTGCTCTGGTCTGTTTCGGTGGGAAGTGGGGAAGGACTAGAGGAGCCGGGACTCATCACGAGTAGGTTCTCATTCAGATACGCTCACTACACTCGACCATCACACGGTTTCTACCTACGACGTCCCCGGCGAATCGTCGTCATTACTTCGCATAGGATCGTAGAACGGAAGACGAGAACATCGTAATCGTATCCCACCGTCCAGGTTTCCCACTCCACTCCAGCAGTTCCAACGCTCCATACCATATCCATGTAATACTTACTCCTTGCTTTGCTGCGGTAGTTACGGAAGTGTAGCAGAGCACAGGAACCTGGAGCACAGAGATAGAGAAAAGGGAAGAAAACAGAGCAACGGGCACAAGTCTCGCTCAATCCCGACATCATCAACCATAACCATTCACTTCTCTTTCTCCAGCTGAACAAGAAACAAAAGTTAGAATTGCTCGGGATTTCGATGTGAGAGCACAATCGATTTCCCTTCTCAACAACTGAAAACAAACAGTGGAAAAACTTTCCAGTTTCAACTTTCCATTTGACCCTGGCAAATATATTGGATCTTCTCACAAATACAAATCTTACCGAGATCAAGGTTGAATTCTAAATTCCTGAATTTCTCCCTGCAATTATTGTCAACCATTCCAAAGTGTTCTTCATTCTCTCGTCTCCTCTAACCTTGTGCTTCTCATTCACTCGCCCAACTTTTTATCTTCTGCTCCTCACAGTACTCTCACAGTCATTTCAGGAATTAGCTTAATCACTGTAAGTGCAATCAGTAAAAATTATATTTGCTAGTCTTTGGGGAAAACGGTTCCCTGGATAGATTTTTGGGCATCATTATTAGCTCTTTATTGATTCTTCTTGGAAAGATAGCGATAGGATCCTAATTGATATTCTGTCGAGGTAACATTCTATTTTATCTGCCTGTCAAGATCCAACTGGACGGGGGAGGGGAGTGACGAGCGTGAACGAAATTGATTAAACTTTCACCTTTTATTTAACCACTTTCATAATAGATAGATACTTCTCTTTGAGTTTAGAGGAACACTAGAATTTAGAATTTTATTTTGCTGTTGGACTTTAGACACGGAGAAAGTAAGGGGAAACTGCTTACTTACATAAGATTTCGAGGGAATTACGGAAAATGTAAAGTCACTTTTCAATGGAATCAAAATATATCAGCAAATTGCATCAGTGTGAAGAGGTTTTATTTGTAAAATAAAGGAAATAATCAAGACAATTAATATATATATTTAGGTGGAAAAGGATCTGCTGTACAACCACTACCTCTCCAACAAGAGTCTAATAATCAGGAGAAGGACGAAGGTAGCAGGAGTGCGACAAAGGAAACGTCGGGGCAAATCAAACAACAAGTATCTGTGCCACCACTGCCACCACTACTTTCACCAGCACCGGTACCAACACCAACCACTACGGCTGGAGACGAAGACATCAAGGTATAGTATTTCAGAATGTTTCCTCTCTGCTTGTTGTATCCAGTACAATTATCTAATTACTGCAACTGTCAATCTACTACTCCCGTCTTTCATTACGCCATGTTAATTACGGCAATCCACAGGGGACAACCAAGAGAGAGTAGTTAACAAATAATTACTCNACTTTCACCAGCACCGGTACCAACACCAACCACTACGGCTGGAGACGAAGACATCAAGGTATAGTATTTCAGAATGTTTCCTCTCTGCTTGTTGTATCCAGTACAATTATCTAATTACTGCAACTGTCAATCTACTACTCCCGTCTTTCATTACGCCATGTTAATTACGGCAATCCACAGGGGACAACCAAGAGAGAGTAGTTAACAAATAATTACTCACCATTCATGTGCAAATAATTGTACATGGAGGTTGTCCATCTTTGCAAACAACATTATTTCGTTGCTGTATTTTTAAGGAGACTTGTCTTTATCTTCGTAGGTAGGTATAATAAGCTACTAGCTGATAGCTGAAAGTAATACATTTGTGTGTACTATTTAAAGGAGGAAGATTCTCAACTGGATTCGAAATTAAAAGTCACTCCAGAACCAGGAATAGGAGTTGACAAAATGGTTGACATTCGTTCCTCATCGATGATAAAGCCGTGCTTGATTGGAAGTCCACCACCATCAGTATTACGAGAGCGTAGTAAGATGCGACGTGATCGTCTAACGCAAAGTCGTTTGGCTGCAACATCAAATCCACAGCAGCCTGTAGAAGAAACTGTGTTGCCGAGCACGGGTGAGACTCCTGCAATTCATCTCAGTTGTTCTGTGGATGACGCTGATCTGCCGGATGAGGACAACATGGAAATTGTGGCTCTGGATCCAAGTGCAGGTGTTTCACTTGGAACGACTAATAATACTTCATCCGAAAGAAGCAACTCGTTGACACCACCACCAAGACTTATTTCATTCAACTTGGCCTCTTCCTCCTCCCCCACCCCTCCATAACTGACTCAAACCTACACCATTTGGCCAGATGGCTTTGTGGCTTTGTCATTTATTTCCCTTTCCTTTCTACATTTTTTATTCAAAATATTTCCATTTCACAAAAAAGCACCCGAGACAAGTTAGCCCTTCGTAGTAGTCATTAGCCGAGTAGCCTCAATTTAGACTTGAGCATGCATGCAAATAAATACTTTATGTAGCAACGATTATGCGAACTACGTACTATCCATATGTGTATCTCTACAATACTGAATACTGTTAGTTAGATACCTATATTCCTTAGCTTTAGCAGATATATAATCCAGATAAATATTGTTGTTCACAACACTGTGTAGACTTAGATTCTGGTTTTAGTTATACTGCGAAAAAAATAAGTTACTTAAACGCAAGTGAAAGGAATTTTATAAAATCTAAAACAGAAAATATGACATTATTCAAATTATTAACTACATTATATTACCTAACCCGTGCATAAAATCTATATTTCTATTCTCTTACAATATTTATTATCATCGATTACTTAATACTTACTCTCTGTGTATTCTTATGTATACAATTTATTCTTCAGCTTGGGATTGATTAGCAGGTGAAAAAGCAACGAAATGTATTTGTATTCTTTATGATAATTTGAGAAAGCACCTTGTGTTATTAGATGTCGTGAGAAAACGCAATAAAAATCAATGCAATGTCCTCAGACAACAACAACCAGTCGGAAATCAATAAGATGCATTCAAATAATTTGTGATGCATTCGACGCATTGCAGATGATGTAAATGCTATTTTATTGTTTAAAAAAACATAAATTAAGGAAACACTGTTTTCCAACAAATAACAATAAAACGTTATTCTAAACAATAAATGATTAATGAGATACACTGAGTATTAGGACTAGCGCAGGCAATTCATATATTAAAGGGACAATGATCATCTTTTGATATAATTATATTTAACCGTAATAACAATAATAACTGCAACCATCCTCATGAGACAAATAATTTATTCTCGTTATTCTTATAAAAACTTGAACAAAATACCCATAGCACTTTATAGCATTTAGCATACAACTTCACCGTAACACATCCACAGCTACACAATATACAAGAGGAAATTGTTGTAAAATTCGTATGAGAATAATTATTATTTTGACTCCGTAGAGACTTCTGAAGCAGTAAAGTTTACTTAAGAGAAATATAATTATTAGATCCATGTACAACATTGTATATTAGTTCATCAGTATAAAGGAGATTACTTGTGTTTTTATTTCGCAGATCCAGGTAACGTGATTTGTTCTAAGCTGGTAATTCCCGCAGCTCTCATCATCTTATAAAACGCTGAATTTGTCGACTGCATCAAATTTGCCGGTGTATCGAATTCTTGTACCTGCAAGGTTTAGTACATATACCTATACTTTAGCAACACATTAGTTTACATAATGAAATTGGTCGGACACCAGTTCGGCAACAAACGATGTATTCACTTTGAATACAGAAAACATGATTACCTCGCCAGTATCAATTACAGCAACTTTATCGTACGAGGTTATAGTATTAAGCCGGTGAGCGATCGTAAGCACGGTGCAGCTAGCAAACGTAGAACGTATTGAGGCCTGAATGAGAGCATCTGTCTCTATATCAACAGACGCAGTGGCTTCATCCAAAAGCAGGATCTGAAGAAAAGACAAATAAAAAATGAATGAGAAAATTTTTACAACTTCGAAAACAATTTCATTATAAAAATCTTCACATACATACATATACACACCAAGGTAGCTAGACATCGAGAACGATGTCTAGCAGTCTAGCTACCTTGTATACACACTATCCATCTATAAGTACATTATTATATACATCAACGCACAATATCGGCAAAACCTTACTTTGTTTTTACGCAGAATAGCTCGTGTAAGGCAAATTAATTGTTTTTCCCCTACAGAGAAATTTTCACCTTCAGCCTCAACATTACTCAACAGACTTTTCTTCAGTTTAGAAACCTGTCAAGCAAATAATACAAAATATAACCTATGCAACGAAAGGATTAATTTACAAAATAACGCGAATGTAAAATTCAGACGCTCTCATTCCCATCATTTTGCTCCACGATTTACCTTATTCTTGAGGTTAGATTTTTCTAGTGCAACCCATAATTCTTCATCCGTGTAGTCGTCGAAAGGATCCAGGTTGTATCTGTTCAAACGTATAATAATATTTGCTCAGCACCGGGAATTACATTTTATTGAAAGTAGATTAACTTTTAAACTTAAAATATAATTTTAATACCTGACAGTTCCTTGAAAAAGAATAGGATCTTGTGGAATCACAGCAACTTCTTGACGCAAGGTTTTTCTTTGTATTTGGGCCGTATCGATGCCGTCAATTACAATGTGACCACTTTCCAAATCAGATAATCTTAGCAGCGCTGACATGATGGAACTTTTCCCTGTGATTTCAATAAAGTGAAGGAGCGTAATATAATACTCTTCTGAAGTTACCACTGTCCATTTTCATTCTTTCCTGTCAATATATTTATGCTTACCGGCACCAGTTCGTCCCACAATGCCGATCTTTTCACCACCTTTGATATGTAAAGAAACGCCATGGAGAACTATAGGTAAGTCTTGGCGGTACCGCATAGTAATTGAATCTATTACTATTTCTCCTTTACTAGGCCACGAGCCTTTCTTTACATCAATCGGTGATGTTGGCTCGGATTCCATTTCTAAAGTCTGGAAAACAGAATTACGAATGAGCTACCTCTTTATGTTGGGGCCTTTGTTCCTAAAACTTAGTATACATCCAGTCATGTTTGTACAAATATAAAAAAATAAGAGACGTATGTAAATTAGTTAATTTAGAGATATTTACCATTCCGTAGTCTAAAATCCTTTCTACCGATGTAAAACGAGAATTAAGTTCCGACAGCATCCGCATTACGAAAGGCATAAAAGTACATACCTAAAAGTTCAATCATCACGAGAATTAACGTGGTGTATGTGGGAAACAAAGAAATGCTTATATACTGCGTTTTTAGTTTGCATGCTAATGCAACTTTTGGTACCGTGTAAACACTGGAGAAAGCAAGGCCCACTGATGCAGGAGAAATAGACCCTCGCATTAGTATTCCATACAGAACGGTGCAGAAAATGGCTGCTAGGCCAATAATATCCATTCTTACTGTAAACCAACGGTTTGCAATACGGAAGACGGCCTCAGCTGCTAAATGTTTGTTCAGATGGTCACTAAACCTAAAACCACAAAATTTGTAACCCAAATTTGTAAAATGCATGTATCATAGCGTAAATGTTTCACAAGAACCAAACAGAACCATTCGATAACTAAAGTTTTTTAATTAAAAAACCCTGCCATAATAAAACGCCGCGCTTATTACCTCTGTTGAAATACAGCTTGTCTATTATATGTACGAATAATAGTCAGCCCTCCCATCGAAGACTGTAAATGACCCACAACAGGACTTTTAAGTACATTATCCAACTTTTTAGTCTGCCTTACTCCAATGTTGAGCCAAGCACCCAAAAAGACCATTATACCTGCATTTTTAGAATAAAATCATGTAGATGATATGTAAACTACATCAAACCAACACATGTGGTAAAAACTATGATAAGTGAAATGTCCCTTTTACCAAAAATTAAAAGCATTGCGACCGACAGGAGAGGGAATATGTAGCAGACAACAATGATCATAGCAACAATATATATGAGCGCTTGAGTCACAAACTCAAAGAAAAATGGCATTCGAGCATCCACTACAAAAAGAAGAAATTCAATCAGTCATAAATTTAAATAATTACGAATTTTTAACAGCAGGATTAGTGATGCATAAAAGTACTGACTTACATTCGTCCATATCTTTCGAAAATCTATTTACGATTCTACCAACTGGACTACTGTCAAAGAAAGATAATGGACACTTCATGATCCTGTAAAACATTTGGTTGTGTAATGTCGAAGCTCCTCGAAGTACAAATCTTGTAGTAGCTAAACCCTTAAGAGCTCCAATAAAGTACGCCATAATAACGGATACACCTAAAACTAATTGGTACATAGCCAAATTTGGGTTGTCTGTAACGAATCCTCTGAGTTCATGGTCGGAGTAAATCACGCTCTCATTATAAATGGTGTTATTAAACAGCCTTTCTTCCTAAAATTACACGAAATAGCACATTATCGACAGCTACAATAAATAGAAAAACACGAATCTACGTTGACTGTATTATCAGATAGGTATATAAATAAAATACTTGCTACAAACGCACCATTCTACCATCGCCTTCATCAATCCATAGTTGTAACCACACGGTAGTGAATATTCGTATAAGAGCAAAGAGCAGTAAGAGGGTGAACACCACAAGAAGAACGAAGAAACCTCCACCAGCTCTCATAAAATGAATGTATGATTTATAACCAGAATCTTTAAAATCTGTCTCTTCCTCTTTCATGTAATCCAATTTATTATCAGCTGTAGTGGTAACAGCGGCTTTGTCAACTTTTTGCTCTTTTACTGGAGTCACACTATCACGCCTAGTAGTCTCGTCTCGAGCTTGAGCATACTGCAACAAATTGAAGTAGTCCTGTTGCTGACTAAGAAGTTCTTTGTGTGTTCCCCTTTCAGCCACACGGCCATCTTTGATGAGGATGATTTCGTCACACTGTTCCAGATACTATTGTTACAAAACATTAATTAAAGAGATCATTGCACAGTTATCCACTCTGACAATATTTTTCTTTTCATCTAGTTATAAAACATCTTGCTAAGGAAATTAATATTTACCTCTACACCATGTGAAACCAGCAAAACTGTTTTATCTTTCAAATACTCTTTGATACACTTTTGAAAAATGGTTTTCCCAATTACAGCATCCACAGCAGATAAGGGGTCATCAAGAAGGTAAATAGATCGATCCGAGTATACAGAACGCGCCAAGTTAAGACGCTGCTTTTGTCCTCCGCTGCATAATTTAAGAAATGAAAATGAAAATGAAAAATAAAAAACAATAAAATAATACGTTACAAATTAAAACTAAACGATGATCCTCGAATGTTTAAAATTTGATACTTCAATGTATTTACTTACGTACCTAAGATTTACACCCCTATCTCCAATTAAAGTTTTGTCACCTTCAGGAAGAAGGGCTAGATCTT
>JAAXYX010002109.1:0-18966 GCA_036851915.1 Ptenothrix huangshanensis | reverse complement strand
CGCGTCTGAATTCAAAACAAGGTTATTTATTACTCGAATTGTTTGATGCTAGTTTCTATAACTACAAAGTCTACTTCCATAAACTTTAGTGCTTTTAAATACCAGTACTATACATATGTACGTATGCTATTCTTGCTGTATGTTTGAATTCTAGTGCAGCCTTAAGCCTCCATTGACTTGGTGCTGTCGATCCGGTTATACACGTTCCCCTCTATGCAGTATCGGTATGTAATTGCAGTGATCTGAAGGAAGAAGAATTGTTCACGTTCCAAAGTGTTCGCAAATTAATTAGATTTTTATGCACGCGTCTGTTGCCTGTGCTCCAATTTTTCATTTTTTATTTTGAAACACTTGGAGGTTGGGCATAGATGTCCATATTGTTGCAGAGGGTGGATATCCGTGCTGGTGTGGGGTGGCTACAACTTGAAGTTCCTTCACAGACTTGAAGTTACATGAATAAAAAAGATGACGTCATCGCTCAATGCCAGTGTCTGTGTGAGCTCCGAGTGTGAAGAATAAATCAAAAAATCCTTCGAGGACCCAACACGAAACGAGACGAGAAGAGAGCCAGAACCAGAACTTACCACAAATACATACAGACATACGTGGGTATCTACCTCTGTGTGGATGGGAACAGCAAGTATCGCACACGGTAATTCCTTGACGCTAGTTTTAGTTGAGATATAAATACAAGTTGGAGTTAAGGCAGAGATAGACACCCACGGGTATTTATTCGGTAGGAGAAAAAACGGAAGGGAAGGGCCTTGGCCGGAGTGAGTGGAAATGGAGACCGGGATAGAGAAGGGAAAGCAAAGGACGGAATCCGGTTCCAGAGCAGGGATGCAGGGAATGTAGGTACGGGTAGTGGCAGGGCGTGCAGTGGTTGATTTCCGAGTGAGAAAAGGAGAAGATGCGGCCGATGCGATGAAGAGGCAGTCATAGCTGTTATTTCTATTGCCGTGCATTGGATGTTTTTATTTGAGCAGGATGGAGGGGGTGTTAGGAAGGATGGATGGATGGATTGCCTTATGGATGATGAGTAAGTTGCTCCGTTTGCTCACTTCCATATGCACTCCACTCGTGCACTCCACGACAGCGTCTCCAATTCTGCATCCACTTCTAACGGTGCACCAACAGCCAACAATGAGTGCTAGACTTACGGTACTCGCACCAACACTCGCTACATATGCCTCACAAGTTCGCTCAGACAAATGCCTAGAAATGCAGGGAACACTTGATATGTAAGCCAAGTTACAAATGTCAGATAATGGAGATAGGCTTGCCTTCCTTCTCCTTTTCCCTTTGCTCTCTGTCTCTCCGTTGTGTTTCTACTTACGTGTCCCTCGTCCTGGCTGTGTTGGATTTCTTCCATCTATTCCGTCGACAGTCTACGGTCTGCAGGCTCCTACGATAAGCATGTAGGACGCAGGGAAGGTATGCGTATGTGTAGTTATGTATGTGTGCAGCAAATACCCGGGTTTCTCCATGTGATGTGAATCCCCCAGTTGTACAGAGTTTCTAGTCTGACGTGACAACTGATTTATTACTCAAGTTTGCGTCACGTCACACGTTTGCTCATGCTATGTTTTGTACACTCGACAAGCTTCAACTTCAGACGCGAGCTATACACACACCTATACACGTCTCTCTGCCCATCCTGCTCATATTTAAAAGTATTCTCCTAGCCCCAGCTATCTTAGCTCACAACTTCAATTATATCTCCGCATCTACGAGTAGCAAAGTGCCAATCCATCCCATTGTTCCTACTCCATTCATCCCGCCTAATATCACGCATACTTGCTCCGCCGCTCGACTCTACAGACGCCTCTGTTACAGTTCCAAACTAAATTAAAACCGCCAACTTTTCGATTAGCTCCTGTGCAAATGCTTCATTATCAATCAATAAACGTGCCCACGACACTCAGCAAGGCACACATTGATCCATTGTCTCGAAAATCAATCGGAGCAGAAATCAAATCTACTTGTTAGTTTTTAGATGCAAAACCAAAATGGAGAAAAGTACTATACAATGACATTGCGAGATACTTTCAAGTTAGGCTGTCCTGCTCCATTGCAGCCTATCCAGTTTGGTCTACTAAGTTTCGAGCAGATATGTTATTAATACTACGTACGGTCATAAGCTGGCTGTGTGAGGCTGTGCAGAAGACAAGGAATCCCTTGGAGTTTGCCATGCAGCACATGGATGTATCCAGCAGCAGTCCTCCTATTATATGGACTCTGAAGTCTGAAGGATGTCACACGAAAAAAACTGAAAAGAAACGACGGAGAAAAAAAGGAAAACGCGAGAAAGAGAAGACCTCCTCGTGATCCCATTTCCCATCTCATCTCAGTCAAGACAGCTTTTCTCTTCCGACTTCCTTCGCAACTACTGTTACTCGCAGGCAGCCACATACATAATCAAGGGACTATACTCCACACGAAGCAGTGGCTATGCTCCGCATAAAGTTGTCCTTGTCATAAAAAAACTTACAAGGAAATTCTGATTCGAGATTCGGATTCGGAGGCCATGAAGGAAAAAGGAAAAGGAGAAGAATGTCAAGCCAAGCTAAAGGAGGAAAGACGAAACTGAAAAGACGTACAAGGATAAAAGAGCAGGAGCGGTAAAAAATATTCTGTATACACATGAATGTTTGAGGAAAAAAGAAGTATGTGGAAGTGAGTCCCAAGCCCATCATCGTCATCATGGGATGACTACTGCTAACACACACACATACGCCAATGCAATGCACGAACACCGAGAAAAAACACATTCACCACAAGCAAAGACATGACATTTTACTTTGTCATCATATTGAATCGACTACGGCCATGGGAGCCATGTTGGTTCCTTACCGGGCGCCGCTCCCCCCATCAATCAGTTAAACTTTATGAACGCAAATAAAATGAGATGAAAAGAGTAAGACGATCAATCAGTCTCGGGCACACTCTACACTCGCCGACATCACTATGGCATAACCATTGACATATACTAGAATAAATATTTGTATTGCGCGTAAGTTATTACTGTAGCCTTCACTCCCTGCTTTACCCGCATACATATTCAGTCCCACTCCCAGTAGCACCTCCACACTATCCCTTCCCCGTCCTCGCAACTTCAACCTAATGCCATCGCACTAGTACGCATTCCAAATTCCATTACTCTTTCACGCTCTCGGCCAAATCACAAATCGCAATTCCACTCTTTCACGCTGACCACAATATTCTTGCTCTTTTTCCAAATAATTTCGACTTGGTTGAGGCAGTGCATGCAATTCATTCGCCACTTACGCATCATTCAAAATGTAAAGCAAATGTGAGCTGAATTAGTTAGATTGCCTTGAAGGATACGGAGAGGTTGTGCATATCGGAGAGCAAACTGAAACTTGTTCTCTCTCCCTTCACATGTCTGTCCTAGTCATTTCCCTCTCGTGGATGTGGCTATACCGGAGTAGTATAGACTAGTGTGTGGTATAGCAGTTGAAGTTGAAGTAAAGGCAGGTTCCAGTTTCTTGAGCACAAGACTTTCCGTTCTTCTTCTGGTTTCCAGTCTCCGGGGACTCGAAGGCCAATTCTCAGTCCAATCTTGCAAGAGGTTGCAAGTTCTCTAGAGAGTCTCTTGATTGCTGAACCCCTTCCTTCTTTCGGTAGCCACTTTTTCACCGCAGCGTAATTCATTCCGTATACATTGTTCTCCACAAGACCCGCAGCACTTCACATCACATTACATTCTCCAGTCTGCGTATACATACCGTGCAATGTCTACCTTTTGATTCCATTCTCCTCTCCTCGGGACTGGCACAGAATATGTGTATTTTTAACCAACTCATGCAAAAGTGAATAAAATCGCTTCTTCCTTTCTTTTTCTCCTGTTCACAATTGTGAATCAGAACGCCGAATGCCACGGGGGATGAACTTTTCTAAAGTTCATTGTTCGTATTAGTATTCCTATTAAGTATACACGTCTGACTGGACGCGAAGCACATTTTCTATTTCAATTCCACATTTTCTCTTGTAGTTAATGAAGCTAAATTAGAAAACGAAAAGAATATTGTGTGATTTTTGAACTGCTTAAAATATTTCGGTATCAGCTGAGCAAACGTGGCTGGAGCTCGGCAAGATTAAATAGAGAAGGACGCACCTACCCACATTTTTAAAAGCCTATAGAATTAGAATTAGAAGTTTACACAAAGATGAAATTAATGAGGATCATATTTCATTGTAAACCCTTGCTTTCATCAAGGGAATTATTTAAAAGCTTAAAGAATTTCCAACTAGTCTTTCATTTGACCATCAGCATCCACATCCACCAGTCAGAGACCTGGAGCACAAAAGACAAGAGCAGCTTTGTCAGTTTGTGTGCGTAATCCATTTGATTGAGATTGTGGAGCTGAAGCTACCCCAGTGAAGGCAAGGCCAGTGGTAGTCATGTCGTTCAATTGATATGATATACGCTGCCAAGCCGAGCAAAGGTGAGTCATTAAAATTCATGAGTGAAATAAAATGAAAAGTTGACACAATGATTGGCAAGACTATCTGGTCTGTGCATAATTGTAAGCCCACTGTGCTAAGCATAACTGTGCCTGCAATGCTGGGGAAGAAAACAAAGGCAAGATTGAGAATGGAAGGGTTCGGCCCATCAAAGTTTGAATAAAAGAGCCAGCGACGGTGATATAAAGTCACGCAGTAAACGCTTCCACGAAATGCTGCATCTTTAGACGTCTCAAGTCTACGGCCACTGTCTGCTCCTTGCGAAGCCTGTGATCAGCACGGTTACGGTTACATAACTTAAATGTCTTTCATTTCATTCTAATCGGGAGAGAACAAGGGAAAAGCTCGGCTTTCAAAGCAAGACATTGAAGACACTCCGAGTGTAATTGTTTGACACGTCACGTCACATTATTCTCTCTTTGACTATATACATTTTTATTACATGGGCATAAATCTTGAAAACACCAGCCCCGACCGAGCCAAAGTGAACCAGAAGCTGCAGCCAGCATCCTGTCATTCCTGTCATACCACGATCATGAGCACAAGTAAGAACTACTTCACTGTAGCACTAACTGCTCGCATCATACGGGTATTCTACTCACTCATTCCCACTCACAATTCTTTAAATCTGAATCAGCCAGCCAACTTTCTTGGGAATGTACGAGTCATAATAATTATTAAGTTGTTAATTAATTCTATTATCATGTCAACTCTGCGCAGTCCCGCTCAAACCAACGGACTTGGATCTAGAGACCGACTCAAGGCAGGCCGTGGACAAGAAGGTCTTATGTGAAAAAATAAATCAAAATTTTAAAAATTCCTTACGCCGGGCATATTGAATGAAATAGACATTTGTAGTTTGGAAGTGATTCGACGGGGAGAGTGGCATGGGAGGCTGTGATTGGTCGAGAGAGTGGAGGTTCTAGCAGTGAATAATGTGTAGTACGAAATATGCTCAATGATGCGCAATGAAAATGTAGCTGCATGTTAAAATATAGGTATAATAAAGAGTTATTTTTCAAACACTCAAAGCTCACAATACGATTAGATAAGTTGAAGAATAAATCGCAAGTTGTGGCAGCAATGGAAAGCTGGACAATATTTCATCCATAGAAAATAGTAATAGTGGCCGTATCAAAGTTTAGAATGTGGGATTCCTATTCATTCAAGCTCAAGATGATGAAAGGTTCCTCCGCATTTCATTTCATTACATCCGTCGAGAATTTCAGTTTGCTTGATTTTCCTTTTTGCTGGTGCTCTGTGGCTCTCCGACTGCGGATGCATACGACGTGAGAGCAAGGCCGAGTGTAATGCTCATCTTGGATTTATATAGAGCGGGATGCACATACATAGGAGGTGAGCTCGGTTCGAATGCAGGCACGGCGATTGACGAGCCAGGCAATGGCAACTTAGAAAATGTCTCGTCCGGAGACCGAGAAGGATGTGATGTGATGTGTACACATAAGTAAATGTAATCGAGAGACACAAAAGGAGATGGTCCTCATGATGAATGTCTTGTACGATGTAGCCAATCATGTGACAATGCTAGCCCCTCTCAGTCATTTGTCAAACCGTCAAAATATTCGCTCCCAGCGGTAACAGAAGCACAAGCTCTTCCTCCTTCCTTTTCACATTCAAAACACCAAAACGAAATCCAGGGAACAAGAACTTATAGTCAACCAGCAAAGCAACCAGCCGTAGGAGCTGTAAAGTAATCAATAATATTCTCCATCCATGTAGCAAGTCAGATTTAGGACCCTCCTTATGTGCACTTAGTTTACATTGTCAACCATCCCAATACCCAAATGAATCAAAGCCCCAATTTCCTTTCAACCTTCACACTCAAAAAACCAACGAATGGACCAACGAATCTCCAGGTCGCAGCCAGCAGAAAAAATTCATTTTTCTTTCTTCCGCACATCAAATACTACTACAGTTCCTCTCTCACAGTCTATGCATTTTCAAAATACAGAATAGCATCTTTGAGCCTCGACTCTATTTTTTTAAACTGGTCGCCGTTGAAATCAGGTCCGTGTCTTCGTCATGAATAGTGACATTGCACAATTCTCATAAACGCTTATAGCATTCTTCATGACCTATTATGACAAACACGTTTCAATTCTTGTTACCAGCATTGACGTGGTTCCGACTAGGTTCTGCAAGCTCGAAATGTTCAACATACCATGTTCATTGTAACGGCATTTGTTTTCAGGACGGATTAATTACTGAACCTTCAATCACGACATCTCAAATTGGATTCATGCGTCCAAATCCAATCTTTAAATTAAACTAGTTCAACCGATTGAAAATTAATCTTAACTATTTGAAGAGTTTCACTCCAATAATTACTCCTACTTATTCGTCGTTTCCCAATTTCCTTCTACATTGAACATTTTAAAAAATTACCGAAACATCTAACAGAACCAAGTTTTCAAAGTTAATGAGTTAATAAAAATTGTGATAGTTGAAAAAGAGATGAAAAGGGAAGGCTTTATGGTTGAATTTTGCTGAGCCGTCACAAATTGAGGAGAGCTTATGTTAATTGAGGGCAGCTGAGTAGGCAAAGGAAAAACATTGAGCCCGTGGCGGATGCAGGAAATTAGATTTGCTCTGTTTTGCTCCATTGAAAAATTGCTGTTGTTAATAAGAACTACTCACGAAGGAAGCATGTAAGGCTTAAAAATGGTATAGGCTTGTGGTGGGAATGGAAGCCAATGAAACGAAGCTACCATGAACCAAGGATCCTCAACCAACAGCTGAATTGTGAAACACGGAATTTGAATAATATGCACAGGCGGATAGACTTGTTTATAAACAGAGTAAAATGGGAAGATGAATAACATTATTAGTTATTGCAAGAGAAGTGTCATCACTTTGTTCTTCGCAAGTGCGTCTGTATTCTGAAGGTGATATTTATTTATTGGCCTCATAAAACTTGCTTCTGCTCCGCGTACCTGTTCGTCTGTTTACATGGCTTGGAAACAGTGGGGAATAGGTAGAGAATTTCATGTACAATTCCGGCTTGTTTACGTAAGTTGAGACGAAGCAATCTTTTGTTCGTTATTGCGTCACGTACTCTAGTTTCAATTTCCACAGGTAGTCAAAATCAGTCTTGGAGTCCCAACACCCTTCCACAGTTTGAGTGCATGCCAACGCCACGTAGCTGTTGTTTCTCAGACATAACAATAGCTCCCTCCATTGTTGTTACTTTTCGCGGTGAAAGCTATACCTTTTGACTCTCTGATTCCTCTTGTCTTTTTGTTTTAGTCCAGCTGCAGATAGTTAAGATGAAACTTACTCGTGGCATTTGATTCTAGATTACATTGACTCAGACGACTATTCATTATTAGGTTTAGAAGATACAGAGGAAAGGACTAGTTCATCATTAGCCTGCTATAACTTTCTCATAATAAGCACACACAAACGTTGAGATCAGTGGGGAACTACGGAACTAAATTGACAATAAATGGGAGTAATCAGTCCTCATCGTAATCCACCTACGAGCAGAATATTAGTACTAATGCTTGACACTGTGCAGTGGAAACGGAGGGTCTATAGAGTGCATAGAGAAGACGTGGAGACCCAACTATCCACAGGCGAGCTTAGGATTAGATTAGTTAGGGAATTAAGAGTGGTACTGATAACATGGTTATTATTTACAGGCTTATAATGAAGAATTCAAAGGAATGGAGTGGCAAGAGCAGGAGAGGGAAAGAGAGTCGGAAAAAAGTAAAAAAGTCAGTTGGTATGAAGTGGAAGTGGAAGTGTTGATACTGCTCATAGGAGCATACGGAAGAAGCAGAAGGGAGTTTTGTTGGTTTCGTTGGATTGGATGACATTTTTAGCTCACCACAGTCACAGTGGGATAGAGTTAACCTATAGAAATCTTGCACTTTGTGCCAACCCTGGAGATTTATGAGACTTTATCGATTGTGTTACACCAGGAGGAGAAAAAATAATCATTCTTTCCACCTCCATTCACTCAGATAAGGTCATGACGGAGATATCAATAATCGTTCACCAGCCCAACCAGCCAAGTCAACCGTGGACCCGCCGCACACCGCCGTTCCTTCCCTCAGTCTTCCACCTATGCGTTTCTTTCCCCGTCTACCTGATCGCCGTACACTCGGCCCTGAGTCAGTCTTAAGATCGTAAAGGCAAGCTGAAAAAAATCCAAGTATGTAAGTACGCCCCGCACAGCTGAGTGCATGGCATGGCATAGAAAAACCCTGAATCGTCTTAATCATCTACAAATTCTCAATTCAATGCACAATCTTTTCAACTTCATTTCATATTTCATTCGCGTCCCCTTCTAAGCACAGCGAAAGCAACACAAGTGTGAGTTGCCTAAATACTCTACGTATACATACGTACATCCCTACAGTGTACACTGGAAAAACCGCATAATTCACTCTTGAAATGCATTAATTATTCCTCGGTATCCTGCAATGATAGGCTTTCAAAACTTAACTTAAGCGGACTTAAATTCGTACGATGTCCACCTTCCATTTGAAAACAACCCTAAAATGTCCCGAAAGCAAGTATTGTCCAGATGCTTTTCACAAGACCACAAGACTATTGCTTCTCAATCTAAATAAATCCACGCTTTTGCAGTGTACCTTTAGACACCGCANCGGACTTAAATTCGTACGATGTCCACCTTCCATTTGTAAACAACCCTAAAATGTCCCGAAAGCAAGTATTGTCCAGATGCTTTTCACAAGACCACAAGACTATTGCTTCTCAATCTAAATAAATCCACGCTTTTACAGTGTACCTTTAGACACCGCACCTATCTCAATTGCCCACATCTACTGCATCGTTTTAAGCAACATCGGATACGGAACGAAATAAATGCTATTGTACTTTGCAGCTTTAAATACCTAGCTCAGGCTTGTTACCCAATTGGAAATTGAAACCGCAAGAGAGAAGTCGGTACCTATTGAATCTTCGACATTTACAATCAGCCGCATCTCAGATCTCACTCTACTTTTCCGAGGTGGTGGAGCCTTAACGTTGAAAATTTGTATGATAAAGTGTAGTGCAAAAATATTAGAGCATAGGTTACTCAGCAGTAAGAGAAGATGAGTTGCGGAAGAAGTTAAATTTCATAATTTCCACCGCTGTCCATCCACCAAGGAAAACAACTGACAAGAGCCGCATTTGAAAGATGCCAGCGACTCGCACCATTCCGTGTGCTTTTGCTGAGTAGAAAACTTGCTACTTTTTGATTGGAGCTCATCAATCAAGTTTTTCCAACTCAAGTTTACTTTTAAAGTAGAACGCAGGAATGGGAGGCAAAGGATGCTCCTCTGTGTATGCGTCAGGTCATCTGTCATGCCCGAGTAATACCAACACAGTGTGTTCTCTCATCTTGGGTTTTCCGCACGTTAGTTTAAATGCAGGCTGAAATCGAAAATGATGATGAGTGTTGGGCAGTGCTCGACGCAGTATGTAAGAGTAGGTAAAAGGACTTATTCGAATTGGGATATGTGAATCGACTACAAGGACAACGACGTGGAGCACATGTGTACGCGCTGTCGTCGTCATGTCTTGGTTGGTGCAGAAAAAACTCGACTACTAGGAAGAGGGAATGAGGAAAAAATGGCATCAGCTGAAGCCATGAAGCACGATTAGAAGTTGGAGCGCATCACATGTGCTATGACAAAATATCGTCCCAATCATATAATTAAAGCAGGAATGTGACACACTCGGCTCAAATTTCCTTTTATCAACTTACATTCTCCGACTCATCCAATCCCAATCGTCACAGCCCCAGTCCCAGTCCTAGTCATAGGTGGCTAACTACATGAGGATCCCGTTCAACCTCACAGTCCGGGACAAGGACAAGGATGAAGATCTATTGCTGTGTGCAACAGTTTCAAGATTCAATTACTTATATCTTTACTGTCTGCTGTCTGCTCTCTCGCGTATCTCTTCTGGTTGGCTTTTGGTCAGGAGTCACCGCATCACACATCACATCGCACCGCAATCTTTTCATATTTTAACTGCAATAGGCTCGCGTCACGGCCATGAGCAAGTGCACTACTCTGACTCTCAATGCAGGCGTATTTGCATTCGGCTATTTCCCCATTATTTCTCAGGAAAAATAAAATATGGACGGTGTACAGGCTACACACATACGGCATATCAATGATACATCCCTCGTTCCTTAGTCTCCTGCGCACACAGCGGTGCATCCTTAAAGCTAAAGTTAATAAAGAACTAAAGTCGGAGCTGGAACCGAAATGGAGATGAAGGGAGAGAAGCTAATATGGTGAGGTTTGTTCACTACGCAACATGATGTATCACATGTCGCTCTCTTTTCATCCGCCTCCTTCAGATATTGATAAAATAATAAGCGTGGGACTTGACGAGGTTTCCTTTCGTATGCAATCATGTCTGCCGCTACCACTCACTTTCCCACAACTCTCAAGGCTTGGCTCAGGGTGTGTGTATCTTCCTGGGCTTAAGTGCACATGTATTCCCTTCAGTACTAATAATAATATTCCGTACACATTTATCTCTATATGACGGCCGTGGCTGAAGAGAAAAGCAAGAGAGAGAGACGAGACAGCAGTAGGAGAGAGAGAGAAAGAAAGCGAAAACAATTTTCTAACACGACCGAACAACGAACAACCGAGACTAAGGAAAGAACGACCGCGAGGAGGATTTCCTTTTCAATTATGATTTCCCTAAAACTAAAACCATAACTACGCACTCACACTTGATACTTACCCGCACCAGCCAAACCGCATTCTCATAACAATCAAAATTGGATCTAAAATCAACTTTGGTGTTTTCCTTTTCATCTATTTGTTGTGTACATGTATTAACCAAAGACCCAGCACAAAAAAGCAATAAGTCTCAGTGTGCCTAATCAAATGGTGCCTACAGACACAAGCGAAGAAGTCCCCGAAGCAACTGAAAGAGTAGCAACAAAATTACTTCTCCCGTCTGCCTACGCTTTGGGTAAATATTTATTTGCTTGGATGGTGCCCGTCAAGTCTTGTTTTATGCCTGTCTGCGCTCTTTGTTGTCGAAGCGGTTAATGGTTGGAGCTGGATGTGGAAGGTTAGAGTGGGAAAGCTTAAAAGATTGTGGAATCAGGATGAGTCCTAGACACCTGCACTGTTTAATGAAAAAGAGAAAAGCCGTTTCTTCCTTACGTCGACCTGGAAAATAGTTTTATCTGTATTCCGCTGCTCTTCCATTTACTCGTCCTCATCACCATTGCAGAGCATTAAATTTTTAGATAAAAGTCTCGTATTATCTGAGAAATGATAAAGTGTGGCAAACTGGAAACTATTAATGACATAAATCACTCACTTAATACTGCTCTTTCATAAAAGTCAAGGAGCAGATTGAAAGTTAGAAATTGAGCCACGAATGTATACGATCAAAGGATTAAATGGAGCAGTAGCTTGTAGATACATTAGAAAATGTTATTCGGAGGATTTGGCGGAGAAAAAATGTCACTGTTGACTCCACAGATGATTAAATACCGCATGAGGTTTAGACGAAATTAATACAAGCATATGCGACAGACAACGCTAGCCCCCAAGTCAAGTGGTGTGTGTAGAGACGGAGGGTTGTCGTTGTCCTCAAATGCCGTGGCAGCCATGTAATGCAATATGCAAGCGAACGCAATGGAGGCTGTGGATGTGTGCCGTTGCCGTTCAGTCTACAGCTGGCGAGACTGGTGAAAATTGTAATAAAGAAGAACTCAAGCTGTGAATAGTATTGAAAAGATATGATCCAAATAGAAAAGTCATTCTTTCAGTCTTTGTCAAGATCTTCATGGAGAAATGAAATGAAATGGTTGGACAAGACAAAGCTACGCACCACCAGCCGAAGAACATGACCGAAGTGCCGATGAGCCTGGACTCGGAGACTCAAGGTTGCACATACGTACGATAAGAAGCTGCGGAAAGGGTGATGCTAAGTAGAGATTCGTATGTGATTAGAGGAAGGAGTGGAGAAAAAGTGAAATAGAGGATGCGGACGGATGGAAAGCAGCGAACGACGCTGGCCGCGGCTACAAACGATGAATAACATGTGAGGGCACGGAGCATCTGGCACCCCCACAAAGTTATCATCATATCAGCTGACATCATCCCGACTTTTCCTCATATCGCATCATATCAAATCAAACTGCACTTTCATCTTACACGCTCTCAAACATTCTCCGATTCTCCAATTCGCCGTCCACTTCTCCTTGACAACCCACTTACCCGCTTCTCCTAAAAACAACTTGCGAGTTTCGAGACACACAACTAACTCGCTCCACAACCCGCTCCTACATGCATCTTATTCCTCCAAGTATCTGCCCACTTACATCCTTTGGCCAAAGTCGACTTAACAAACAACTGCGAAAATTCGCCATTATCAACTTTCACGCGTCTTATCCCTTCCTTCCATCATCCACCACTTGACTTCACTTGACGTCTTTATTCCCAAACAATCCAATCTGCCCGTAACATTTTACCCAACTTTCTTTGCAACGCGATCATGATAATCATTTTATCTGCCGCTCTGGCTCTCCTTCCTAATGATTTCTCTCATTTTCTTTTTCAACTGATTCAGCTTCGTTTGCGTTCTGCGATTACTGGACGCCGTTGTTGGCTTTGAGTTGGAAATGACGACGCAAGTCGGAACTGATTGCGTATTGAGAGTAGAGCTGAGTGATGTGTAAAGCAAGTCAATTAAATAGCGATTTACATGTTTAGAGAATGGCGGTGAAAGGACTGACTGACTGTGAACCATTTACCTAAAATATTGGAGAGCACGAGGCAATTTGTATGATTTTAAATAGGATTGTGGAGAGGAAGGTCGAGGATTCAACAAAAGTCGAGTGGGTTAGGTCGAGCTTCATTCAAGTATTATATGGTGCAATAAAAATAACAATTTAGCAGGATATATGGGCCCGTTTAGACCCGTTAACGGCTTTCGTGGTCTTCCCCAAGCACGCTTGAGGTGCTTTTTCCAACCAGACTCCACTTTAAGTCACTGCACTGCTCTACTCCACAAGTCTTTCAATGAAACTCTCCAGGCTACTCGAGATACGCATGCACATACATACAGCAACTTCAACTTGTGCACAACGCTGTCTCCGTACACTCCGTCCTCTGCACTACACACTCACTCCGATACCGCTATGGGTGTGTATGTATTTATTTTCTGTCGCTTTTAAGAGCGTGTACAAATATTTTCATGCTGTGATCAAATTAGGTTACATTTTTTACAACCCAAAACAATGATTTAACTTTTAGTGTCGCCGATAATCGTTTTTCAAGGGAATCCTTTGATCCTCAATTAACTTCAATTCGGTAGCTTCAACTCACACTTGAGAAAAGTATAGTTAATTCAAGAATTACTTTGCCAACTATTTTATTCAACTCAAGAATGACAAATGCTTCATTTATGTTGTTCAATATATTTGTTCCGAATCACTAATCTATTCCAAATACACGTCAAAATAAAATCGACTCCAGATTAGAAAAGGCTAATGAACTTTCTCCTGAAACTGCTCCAATTATTCTATGCCATGAAACATGCATTTTTGACTTTCTGCGTGCATACCCAAAAACGAACCGAGTTGGGCGATTTTATCAGTCGTTGTTGAAACAAGACTGTTACTGAGGCAGTGAAATAGCAGTGCAAGCGATGCACACAGTTTAGAAATAGATGTAGGTAATTGTAATTACGCTTTGCAGTTTTCAGCAAGATTTTAAACTTCTCTGTTGGACTAGTAATTGAATATGTAAATGCTATCAAATGCTGCCCTTATCATTTGCAGTATATAATTGAGGCAAAGTATAATTTTTGTCATAACTTACCGTCACCGGCATGCACAAAGTCGTGGTGGTTGTAGTCTCAGAGCAGAACAAGTCCAAGTAATGATGTAACGATAATCGGATCGGATCCACATGGAAGAGGAAATGAACACCACACCTTTGGAAATTCGCTGCCGTAAAGCATCGGGCCGATTGTAGGAATAAAAGTGGGAATCGGAATGGGAATGGTACTGCGTCATTAATCGCCTGCAAATTTAAACCAAATCAAAGAGTAAGCACATCGCGTGAGGTTAATAATATTATAGGGAAATGTGCTGTGTTGAAGATTAAACGCGGGTTGCTTTCCATTGCCACGACTATTAATATTATGTGTACCTTTGCCACAGCTAGCGAGTAATAAGGGAATGCATGCATGCACTCAATCAGCAATGAGACTAAGAAGTTGGAAATTGTGGAAAACACCGCACATGAGACTCGCATCAGAATTAGACGTGGTACATACGAACATGAACTACAGATTACAGATACAAGTTGAAACGCAAACAGACGCAAATCACAAAGCAGACACTGCACTGTGCTGAATGCCACAGCACTGTACATGCACACAGAGTGTACACACAAGGCTAATTACACAATAGTCACGTTAGGAGTAGGAGCCCGTGAGAAAGGTTCAAACGGTATAATTTAAATGCAATCAAATTCTCATTAAACAACACCACATCATAGAATATAAGTTTACAGAAACAAACCATCACATGGTCTGCATTTACTTTTAGTCTTTTCCTCACAAGCACAGACCCACGAAACGAAACCGAAGAAAAGCAAGCAGGCATGACATGCGAAGGATCAGAACATGAAACAACCATCTTGTTTTTTCATTTCAAAACACATTTGCCTTATGTGCCAAGAATACTCTTGAAATTGAACAAATCGCTTGCTCGTATGTACTTCCTTGCGTAGAGACGAGTGTGGGCATCTGAGTATACATGCCACACATGCAATGCGAGCAACCAACCCGAATGCGAGTAAGTATGGCGTTCATATGGATTGCATGACATGCCAAGCCGTAGCCATGAAAAATCACAGTTTTGACATGACAGCTACTCTGCCCACAAGGTTTCCTTGCTTCGATTTCCATTCGACCAAAACTAAGTTGAAAACTTGAAAAGTTGACTTACCTCTGACTCTGCCACATTATCTTCGTAGCCTACCTCGATATAATTATTCCGTGGTTTAGACTCATTTCCGCCTATGAATCAGCGCCGGACTGACTACAGCCAAGATTCCCCACTTGTGCGCTCCGTCCCATCCTTTACCTTGGCAGTTCATAGTCTTCCCTTCCTTTGTGGATTCGGTCATCTGTTGTGGTCCAAATGAGCTAAACAATGACAATGCTTACCTCAGACTCAAAGCATCTGACGCCTCGTTGCTTCTGCAGACACACATGCAAATCATCTGTGGACTTATTGGGGAAAAGAACAAGAGGAGCTCGGAGTGAAAGCGTTTTCATGTACACAGGCCAGAGGAAGGTACTGCCAGCAATTTTGGAAAAAGACAGGAGAAGCAGTTGAAATTTGTTGTTGACAGAATTTTGAAAGTGTAAGCAAGGAGTGGGAAGGGAAAAGCAGGTTAGGGATAAGTGTAGTTGCTTAAGACGAAGACTTGTGTTCCGGTTGTGGTTGAGAAAGAAAGTGTGTTGGGGATTGCCACAATGTGACTGACTGCTCCTGTGTGTTGCTGTTTGTGTGACTGGGGCTGTATAGGTGTAGGGAATCAATTGAAAAGAAATCATATAATGGAATTCAATCCAATTTCATAGAATTGAATGGAGTTGAGAGTTGTGGCTGGCTGGCTGTTGCTGGTGGATACATAGGAGTGGTTGTGTGGTGTGCATGAAGCGGAGAGACTTTGTAGACGAACGTTTTTTCCACGTTCGCTCTCTCTCTCCCAATGGTTGAACGGAACTGAAGCAGAGATGAAAAAAGATGCTGTATCCAATCGAATTAGTTTTTCGGGGACACAAAAAGTGTATTACGGATAAAATATACGCAGAGGCAATAACTCAAACGTCTATCTGTCAGGAACATAATGCTTCTAATCTATCTCGCAACCATCTCGCGTCCTCTCGGATCTTTCCCATTTGATATCAAATAGAAAACTTTACTTTTTACAACAAAGTCTAGTCTCTGGCAGCGAATGCATGTGTGCCTGGCGTATATAGATTTCTGCCACTGTACTCTCCCGTACTCCTCCATTCAACTCACTTGGCTGTACACAAAAATCTTATGTAGGATTTCTTCCACAAGAATTGCACAACTCAATGTATTAATATCAAAATTATTTTTCTCCGTCTCCCATGACTGTAGTCGAGTCTAGGACTAGATGTATCCACCCATGCTATATGCTCGCCTCCGTAAGCTGCACTCTTCATGCTCTCCATTTTACAATAAGTGCTTGCTAATGTTAGCTGCCAGATCTGTCCGAAGAAATTCTGTACATGAGCTTTTACATTTTAGATCATTCATAACTACTTGTGTGCGAGTGTGTGTATGTTGATGTGACGGTACACTTAGCGCTAACGTTAGTCAAATAGTTTTCTATGGATTTCTATTTTGTAATATCAGTAATGTCAGTGTCAGACCTTCATAAATATCTGTACGAACATCAGAAACAACAACATCAACATCCCGAACAAATTAAACTTTGTTTTATACAAAAATGTTATGAGATTTGAAAATGTCAAAGTTTGCGTTTGAGTTTCTGGGTTGCAACATACCTACGGCCTGCACATACAGGCACAACATCTGCACTTCCACTGACATGGAGTATGCCGGTTGGGAGCTCGTGCACGGTGCATGTAATAAAATATGATTATGAAACGGTTCTATATGGGAATACAAGTGGAACTATTGTCACGTCAAATTTGAGCGAGATGAGATCCCCAAAAGCTCCGTCTCCACCAACTTAAACTAAAACTCATAATGTATGCAAAGTATCGCCTGTCACTCCACTTCCAACTTCTTGACAAACATGAAAGCGCGTATGCATACGGACGGGCTGTGCAATATCGTCAGTCATGGAGAATAATGCAGAAAACATAAGACTATTACGGTTGCATTATAGCTACATTTGACTAGGGAGATGCACACAACAGAATCCGCCTTCTCCATGTACATATCTATAGGAATGAATCTGTTCTGTGGCATGGCGTCCTGCGAATAAAGCACTCGTGGAATTCTGGATTCCGGGATACTGGATTGTGAATTCATGGATGTATGTATACTTGACATCTAATCTGTATGTGCCCGGCTTGGTTTCTAATCAAAATGAGAACGAGTCAACTCAACGAAAGCGAAAGCAGGAACGGGCAGGAAGGATGCTTCTATGTTTAAGTCAGTGGATACTTGACAGTCAGGAAAGACGAAGTATTCCACCAGTTCTACCCGGGTTTTACAAATGCACATTAGCTCATGTTCTGCCCTGCATATACTCTCATAAACTCGCTTCCACTATGTCCTATAACCATCCACAGCCACACACTTTCCATATAGGCCTTTGTAAACATGCATCCGATATCAGTATTCATTCTACACATACTGTACACGTAGTCATAAGGAGCAGCTTAAATCCAGCGAAATGCTTGCTTCCTTAGTTTCATTTCCCCGCAGAATAAGAATAACGCATGGTGTGTGAACCAACACGATTATTATTATGTATTCAATCCTACCTCGCCATTCCCTCCGCTCCATACCTTCCATGCACAAACACTCATTTTCCCTTGCCACTTTATCTCCACTGCCATTTTTAAATAATTTTCAAAATAATCCAATCTTACTAATTGTCTTCGTTTTTTCTGAATTTCAGTATTGATTTTTAACAAAAAAAATTTAGCACATAGAGCTTTCGGGATAGAACTTATTGCTATATTTAGAATTTAGAAATAAGTATTAATGCTTAGGATGTAGATTGGAATGCATGCATTTGCACTAAAGCTTGGATGAGCAAGTGAAAGGAAAGACGGCGAAAGGGGAGCGGTGGAAGTGCAAGATTGTTTAATAGGGAAATGTGTAGTATCTCGTCCATGATCCGCTGAATGTTTCAGTTTGAAGCGTTGGTATGGGTTGGATAGAAATTTGAAATTCAAACCGAGAAAGTGTGCATTGGAGGCGAGTGGAACAAGATGAAGCGGAAATGATGTTGGAATTCTGATTAGAATGCATCTGATGCCATTACAATTTCCCCGAAGGGTTGTGACTCTTTAATAAGCTTAGGGAATACAAACAACCTTGATTGCTCTGTAAATCCAGTCAAATCCTACATAGAAAAAAAGAATGGGAAATCATGGAAAAATCAGTGTGCGTAAAGAGTTAATGTGCAACATTTCCCCTTTCCTTTGTAAATCTTTCTCCTGCTAACTCTCATGAACGTATCTAATTCTATTTTAACTTTATCATTATTCAGTCCAGACATCCACACACACATGCCTCTACTTTTCCCTTCATTCCTTTCTGCGAACATATGTACTTATCAAAACACACTGTCCTTTCATCCAAATATGCATGAGCAAATCCTACTCAATATCTCAGCGCTGAATTAGTACAAAATGAAAATTTAAAACATATTCAGTATGTTTAAAATTATATTGGAATTAGAAGACGAACTCATGAAGGAAATTAGATTG
>JAAXYX010002108.1:0-18979 GCA_036851915.1 Ptenothrix huangshanensis | reverse complement strand
CCAATGTTATTGCTATCAGTTCAGCATTCATTATGCTCCGCACGGGGCATAATGCATTTAACTCTTTTTCACTCTTCAACAACGATATATATTTTTCAATAGTTATTATGAAGCCTAAAAGCAGTTTTTTGTTAATTTTACAGCTGCTGGAATTCCAGATTTTAGAAGCCCTGGTTCCGGAATTTACGACAACGTCATAAAGAAGTACGGTCTAAAGGACCCTCAAATGATATTTCACATTGGTTACTTTTGCCAAAATCCAAAGCCCTTTTTTACGCTTGCGAAAGAACTGTTTCCAGAATCATTTGAGCCAACGTTGTCTCACTCATTTGTACGTTTGTTGCACGAGGAAGGACTTCTGTTACGACACTACACACAGGTGGGCCATCGCCATTATTTAAACCCATACCAAACTACTAGCTGAGGTATTCGCTGTTTGTCAAGGTTAAGAATTTAATAATTGTAAGCTGTTCATATTTTTCTGGAAAGTTACCCTTTGTCTAACTCCCTATTTTAACTCTAGGTGTACATAAAGAATAAGTTACTACACACAGTTTATTTAAAATTTATAAGCGGCACATTTGCTTTTGCCATTAGCGATTAAACCACGTATCTTTAGCATGCATCGTTACAATGCCTTTCAGACTTCTTAAGTGAAAATTTCCAATTAATTGCACAGAATATTGACGGCCTTGAGCGTAAAGCCGGAATACCAGATGAGAAAATTGTAGAGGCTCATGGAACGTTTTACACCTCACATTGTATGAGCAAGGCTTGTAACGAAGAATATTCTTTTGACTGGATGAAAGGTATGAGTTTCGTGTTCGTATTATAACATTTGTATTCGGTACGACATCATGTTAAATATTTTATATTTTAGTCTGTTCAAAGTTTAACTAATTTTTCGTCTTTCTGATGTGCCCCACCAGAAAAAATAATGCTTGACGAAGTCGCCAAGTGTGACAAATGCGACTCGGTTGTAAAGCCAGATGTCGTATTTTTTGGAGAAACACTGCCTGTCAAGTTTTATAACTGCGTTGAAGAGGATCTCCATAAATGCGATCTTCTGATTATAATGGGGACTTCGCTGGTAGTTCAACCATTTGCATCTTTAGTCGATAGGTAAAAGTGTATTACAAATAGCGCAACAATTTTCGCTTTAGTCGTTAAGTAATATTCAACTTCTGTATTGTGTTAGCATTATAAACCACCTATGTACGTTATATACTTTGCAGAGTTCCGAAAAACTGTCCCCGTTTGTTAATAAATCGCGAAAAAGTTGGCGAACAAAATTCTTCGGTGTTGGCAGCAATCGTGGAAAAGTATGCAGGAGTAACTGACCTTGATTTGACTGCCTTTATGGGCAGTGAAGGTTTAAATTTTTCTGATAAAAGAAATCGGGATTAAAGTATGCAGGAGTAACTGACCTTGATTTGACTGCCTTTATGGGCAGTGAAGGTTTAAATTTTTCTGATAAAAGAATTCGGGATGTTGCAATACTTGGTGATTGTGATGACGGCTGCAAAAAACTTGCTGACGCTCTTGGATGGACAGAAAAATTAAAAGTTAAAAAGCCGGAAAAGAAAGAGTGGTTGTAGACCACGAAATTGCTCTATAACCTCAATAATAAATGTCAATTCAGCTTCTTTGTTCTATACCGCATGAAACCATTAAAAAATGATATTAGGACAGAGAGTTCCTATATTCCTACATAATATGTACTCTTAAACTGAAAATGGAATTCTTTAGTTTTGCAATTTCGCTGCAGACGAAGAAGCCAAATATAATACGCGCATAGTAGAATTACGTAGTTTTTAATATTAAGAACTTGTAAAACGAAATCGCCTCTCAGCTTCACAAAGTGCGAAATGTTTGTAATAATTACTTGTAATAGTAAACTTCTTTTCTATGCTACTTCTGTTGCATGTATTTGTTACTATACTATTAATACTATTTAATAGTAGACGTTTTGAATTATCGTTTTTGTAATTACTTACAATTACCTACAATATTTAATTGATTCAAGGTTCCTGGACACAAGCTAGTACAATTTTTTGCTAACCTTGGTCAGCCAACCTTGCGCTTCAATAACACAGTAGTCATTCGAATTAAATTCAGTATGAAGATAAGATTCATGTACAATATAACAAAACGAGACTAGTCTCGTTCCAAGCAATACTTGAATAATGGTGACAACATGATTGCCTAATTTGTAAAGATTGCGCGTGCCACCGCAACTTTGAAACGTCCTATCGCCGTTTTAGAGCGTGCAAGCAATAACAGTTACTTGTGACCAAGGAACGATTAAATTTCTTCTCATAATATCGCAATATTTTGTGAAGTAAAACACATTTCGACGTAATTTTATTACTTTAATTAAAGCCTATTGACGTTTTTTCACGGTACTAAACACGATCGAGGTTAAAAACGGTAATTTGCAAATGCAAAGGATAATAATGTGCATGTACAAGAATTAGAACATTGAAACTAGAAAAATTAGAAGATTAAAGTTATATATAGTTAGTAATATATAGCTACATGTCTACAAATTATTCCATTATTTCGTTCCCTTCTGTTGTTGGTTGCGGTGTACTATTAAAAACCAGAGATGCAACGCTTGAAGTTAAACAGGAAGTTTGGAGTTTGGGCTCATTTTTTTGGCATCTTTGCTTAAAGCGATATTGAAGAACACGGATTCGCGATGATAAAACAAAAGGTAGCCAGGACTGTTCAAAACAGTTTCTAGTTTCACTGTAGTGATATTGCTATCGTCACACAAATACCAGTCATTCCTAGCATTTCTAATATACGCGTAGTAATGACCGCCTTCGTAGCTTCCTTGATGATTTACCACGGCGTACAGGACGTACCGATTTTCCGAATTTTTAGCCTCACGGGCAATTCCAATATCGCTCATACCATGAGGTAAAGTTTGAGACTCTTCAGGGTCCGGTGTATACGGCGTCATATCAAGGTGTTCAGGGAAATTCACCGGATTGTTTATTTTTTCTGACTGTCCTTTGTGTTTAAAACGCTTTAAATGAAGAAGGAAAATAGCAGGAACATCTCGAAATTTGAGTTGCTTCGTTGCATCCTGATTACGTGAGCAGTTACCACAAAATATGGACTCACTTCCCTGCAAAGACTCCTCCTGGCAGTATCGGTGCAAGCAGTCATCCAAACTGACAGCATTGACAGGATCCAACGCAGATGCGGAACTGCTAACGGGATGATCCGTTACGATATTTAAAGATGAATCCCAAATAGGATCGACGGTGACAGATTTTCTGCCGCAAACTTGACACGTCACAGATGATTCCAGACTTCCAAGAAACAGTAGATCAATTATATTATTGTTTCCTCTTTCCGCGTGGAAATGGTCGTGAAGTGCCAGTATCATAGCCATAAAAAATTCATGAGCATCTTGCTGATCGTAACCCGACACATGAGTCGCATTCACCCACATTTTGTACAATAGATCATGAAGGCTCATCGGGGTTTTACTTCCGTTGTAAAAGTCTTGGAACAAATTTGAAAACAGAGGTGCGATACAAGGCTTTTCATTTTTCGATCCGTGCATGAGATCACAAACAACTTTTTCCGTTAAGAAATAGTCCCTTAGCATCGGCGTATGAATTAGCGCCTGAATAATGGCGTTGAGAAAGCATGTCTGACCCAAGTTAATTAAACCACGCAGTCCCCATATGGCCTGGGAGGAAACGCACTGTGGTCTTGGGATACTTATAGAGCTAGAAGTGGAACTTGAAGCAAGTTTTCGCAGCTTTTTCGCCACAAGACTTCCCTTGAACTGCGGAGTAAACGGCAGCATATTCTTCATCGCAGAGATTTCCTCATTCTTCATCGCGATCGTGTCCAATTGTCGGTCAAAAACGAAATCTGCGCATTTGTAACAGTAAACAGAGCCATTTTCTAGGTAACACACCAACGGATGGCCAGACTCCTTAAAATGTTGCATAATGTGCCCTTCCTTAATACAACCGAACGTAATGCAGTGCAAGCACGCATTAACCAAGCCATCGAATTTTCCACAATAGCTACACCTGTTCACTTCCACCTTATTGTTACTCCTTATTCCTGTCAAAAAGATTGCACACAAAGTTTGTGTGGATCTTGCTGTAGATGTTAATGCCTTCGTTCAACTTAAATTCTTCTAAATGATCGCAAGTGTGGGACACGTGCGACTTTTTAGGCTTCTTTCTATCCTTTCCGACTGTGTTCTAGATCATGTGGAGATGATGTTGACGAACGCTTTAATGGATTCATATTTTCCTCCCTTTTACTTCTTCGTACTAAACTATGTATGAATTCCACCTGAGCTGCAATTTAAATGACAATCAAAGTCAAGAACAACAGCATTATACACAAAGCAATCGCTACAACATTATTCATACATAATACATGTTATTTCATAGGTATTATCAATAATTATTAAGAAGTGTGAAGAAATTACACAAAAAGCCTCCAAGTCTATGCAGCTTCTGTAGATAGACCTCGTACACAATCCGAAGCCAGTTCCTTGGTTGTGTCAATCACGGTTGAAGGTCAAAGTTGAAAATGTTACTGGAACATGATTGATGCAAGCCTGCTTTGCAAAAATATTTCAATCAAACTTGAATGAATTATAGTCAACAGTCACAGCCAGTCTCCTGACCTGAACTGACAACGAAATTATAATGCAAAGTTCATCTTGTGATTTTTTTTAAGCTGTCTGGACTTGAAATCTGCTAGGATATGATGACAAGCCCCTTGAATTATTTTCCCTCCATTACCCAACATCCAGTCTAGGATATAGCTTAGCAACAACCATATCAATCAAGAACACAAACCCTCACTTTAGGAAGCACATTACCCAAGATTATAATTTAGAGTCAATGAAAATTTTACTAATTCAACAAAATGAAGACCGGGCTATGCAATTTTTATTAGTTGTTAATTACACTCTAAGACAATTTACGTTATTAAACTTATTACAGTTTCGATGTGAAGAAAGAATACTGAACTTCGCGCTCCAAAGGGCTGGGCGTACACGTTGAGTACATACACTAGAAAAAATCAAGAACTTTCATGAAACTACTAGTGCATAATTTATCCAAAGTCTTGGTAACATCTAAAAATGATCTATTAAGAATAGGAATTACAGGCTGACTGGAATTTTATTCGCGTTTCTAGATCTGTCCACAGGTTTTGTGAAAAAAAATAAGCGTCTCCATTGCTATTATTTAGAAGATATAATTACATGCTTTTTTGTCGATATTGTGTATATCAGGTGTTATTTGTAGTGTACAACTGCGAAGGAGAATAGTTGTACTTTCAAACTTAGTATGACATATACGCAGGTGCACAATTGTTCAAAACACACAATGCAATAGTGTGGATTCGCCTTTGTGACGTCGACTGTTTTGTACATATTGCACATCATTTATTTGTTATTATTTATTACGCCGCAGAAATTGAAAGGGAAAGGTTGAATTGGAATTTGGAATGATCTGTGAGCTCTCAAGCCAAGGTACAATAGCAGTTGTGAATACAGTTTCCATATTATCACTGTAGTAAATGTGCCAGAAACGGAGTTTCGTTAAGAACGACGTTTGTCTCGAATAAAATACATACTTAAGCCATTCTGAATCTTCTAGTGCCTTACATTATTAATCGACTATTAAGCCACAGAACTTGCTTGCATCTTGCATTTAGTTGCTTGACGTCATTTCTACTGAAAGCATTTCGATTCAAAGTCGGTACAAAGCATGGCTGAGTTTGTCTTGTCACAAGTCACAAATAATGCAGTTTGACTATGATAAAATGTATATCTATGTAATTACCTATTCCGTGATTGTGTCCTGCTACACCATGCTTTCGTTGCCGTTTGTAGCTCTAGCTAGTGACTGTAATGAGGGAATTGCTCGGTTTAACGAGCATTCTACTTGGTATGGACACCTAGATAAGTAATTATCATTGGAGGTTTTTTGCCTTTATAGTCTTAATAGAAGCATGAACATTTTCCATTCCGTGTTTTCAAGAACATTTCATAATTCCATGGGATTTTTGTCCACGAACACATCGACGTCGACTTTTTGAATCGTGCTTCATGAAACCGAAAACAGGAAGGCAATTCCACGTTTGCGATTCAATAGCCGTCAAGGGTAAACAAGCCCTAAAAATTTAGAGTCATGACGGTACGAAATGGAATATAAATATAAGACGAAAATGAAATGCCTGTCTTGGCTTTGACTTTAACTTAGGCTTTATGAAAATTGCAAACTTACTTTAAACTTTACAACCACACAAACTCTAAATTGACAAATACATAAATAAGTGGGCTGACGTAGGATGCTTCGAATGTGACATTGGTACTAAACTAAATCATGAGGCTAGAATGCTTTCTGCAGTAAAGCTTCGTGCACACAGAGAATACTGAATGACATAATGTTAATGTGACATCGTTTCTACCTCTGCTCTGTTCAGGCTCTGTTCTGTTCTGATTCCTGGTTCCTCCTGGTTGTACTGGCCTGGCCTGGTAGCATCTGATAAGTTGAAAAAGCTGAAATACTAAGTAATTCAGAGGAAAGTGATGCATGACGTGAATAGTTATGTAGGTATTATAAAGGTAGCTGTATATGTATTTACACATTTTTGTCATTCTGATTCCGTAAATGGATGGAATGGAAAGAGTAGTTGCAAAAAATGCAAATAATTACTATTATTCAATAATACAGCACAATAGCAATACGGACAGCACAATAGATACGAATGATTTGAACTATGCATGGTTTATACACATGAGCAAAATGTCATGCTTGAATATTTTTCAGGTACCTACTACGTTTATTTCGAGAGTTTATTCCAAAAGTTGTTCACTCATCCTCATCCCAGAGTTGGCCCAGTTCAGGGATAGCATGATGGCAGGGAAAAATGTGTCTTTTGGTAAATTGGGAAATTGACAAGAGTGTGGCATATGCATGCATGCAGAGTTTCATGACTCAGTTGCATATATTTTATTTTAATTCAGACAGAGCCTCAGATGAAGATGGAACGAGGGAATTAATTGAAATTCCCAATTCTCAAGCCAGTTCCTGCAAGCTTGGGTAGACAGAGTTGGATTTGGATGTTTTAGGCCCAGGCACGAATCATCATCCTCGTCCTCATCCAGAATCCACGATCCACATCCACATTTACTTACATGTACGATGGGAAATGCGGGTACATTGGATCGGAGTCACCACACGACACACAACATTCAGTAAAGTAGCAGAACGATTTCTTTATTATGGTATTTTTTTGGTTGGGAAATGGCTGTGCCTAGTCCGTCTGTATAAACCGAAACGATATGTAATCATGAGACTTTTGTGTGCACAGCGTCTTTATTCGCTATTTCCATCCCATTCGCTGACTCCTTTATTCATGGAGTCTCGCATAAAACAGTTGTGTGGTTTTAAACCTTTTTGTGTTGCTGATTCAAGAATGGTATTGCTCGGAAATTAACTTTATTTGTTTAACTGGTGGCTGGCGGCTGGTTATTGGTTACTAGTTACTGGTTTCTCTCCTCTTCCTTTCTCCTTCTGCTTCTCTATTTCCAACCATATACGAATCCTTGCCTATTGTATTGTTCGTCTTTCATTTGATTCTCTTCGTCTAGTCTGCACCATGCATTGTAGGAACGAGATGAGATGAGATGCGAGTTTCTTAAAAACACAAACACAGAACTACCAACTGAATCTACGTAATGTAAACCTCATGTGGTATAATTTAATATCTACAACATCCCAGTATGTACCTTCCTATCTAAAAATTGTCGTTACTCATCAACCTTAACTACATTTAATGCCATACTTACACATGAGCGAAGCGAAGCTCATCTCAGCTAAAGAAAGCAACCAACGCAATGCAATGCAGCACAAAATCAAGTTCTAGCTTCCCATCCCAGAGCAACTTTTATTTGTGGAATATTCGCTTGGGTGTATTGCAGACAGGAAATGAAAATAATGAGAAAGGTAGAATTTAGAGTGGAGCCAAATACATATTTAGGTAGGTACGCCGGTTGGTGTAGATGTGGTTATGAAACTGGAACTGGAACCGGAGCTGAAGCTAGTACTGGTGGTGTTGCTGGCGTTGGAGCAGGAGCTGGAACCGGAGCTACCAGGCCAACTACAATAGAACACTAAATGAAACTACAGGATAATAGTTACCTCCGATACGTACATAGCATGGAAACTGATTGCACACCCTTCTGCCCTCCTACACTTCCACTATAAGTCTCTTCCTTATTGCTGGTTTTGTGGGTTCATGAGCCTGTTATGGTGAAGACTAGTTCCAATACAATACATGTAGGTATGTAGTCATTCTGTGTGTGTGCTTGCGGTGCTTGGTACACAGCAAACAATCCTGTGGAAGGAAGGTAGACGGTGAGAATTCTCGTCGAGCATCTCGTCGCTCACTTGCTGGAGGAAGGAACGTTGAACGGGAAGTGAAGTTGCGAGTCGGAAGAATCGGATGTAAAGGTTCCATAAAAGAGTGAAATGCAGAAATATAGGAGAGCAGGGCGATAGGAAGGAGTCTACTGAATTGTTGGAAAAGAGACGCTGGGGTCTTGTAAGTTCTAGGACTTACCTATTTCTCTTCCATCACATACATTTAGCTACGGCGGTTACTGCTGCTCTCCTATACTCTTTCTGCTCGTACTTTATACTGAAATCATATACTCATCTCGTTGATCTTCAAACCTGCTGCTCAAACTCAGAGAGGCGAGAGTTGCTCGTTGCTCCTAGAAGCTCCAGTTCTAGCTCAAACTCCAGTTCCAGTTCCAACTACAACTCCAGCCCTAACCACAGCTACTTGCAACACAACTTCAACTTCAACTTCAGCTCCAACTCCAGCAGCTCACGAAGAATCCACAACGAGGTAAAACTCTTCTATAGGTAGGCTCTACTCTCTCACTCTTTTCATTAGCCTTCCCTATACTCCTTGCAGATTGCTGAAGACTTGGACTCGCTTCGCTATATCTTGCTTCAAGACCAAAACCAAGACCAAGAGCCATAGCAAGACGAGTGCCAGTGGAAGTGGAGGAAGCAAGGCTGTATTTCAATTTTATGGTAATACTTGTGGAGCTGTGAGTAATCAGGGACACCTAATGGTACACACACACTATCCTCTGAGCGCTAGACCAGGCAGGTAGTACAGCGTGAGTGTTGGCAGAAACTTTTTTCCAAATTCAAATTCCACGACGTGGTGTACATCCCAACAAAATTTTGTCTCATAGTTAAAAGTTCAGCTCACATAGTGGAAATTATTTAAGGGAAGGTGTATGCATGTACCTTAGTTGACTGTGGATGTGCAATCAGAAAAAAGAAGGAAAGGTTCACTGTGACTGACCTTGTGCTGACAGTGGAATTGTGTGCAAAAAAATAACATCAACTGAAGAGACGAAGCAAGTGAAGGTGGAAGTGGAAGTGCTCAAGAGATTCACTTTTGTATGTACACAGGACAAAGGTACCTACCTACCTTCGTGCATACAAACTGTACGCACGTGGTCTTGTCTCCCCCTACGAACTTCATAGCCATAACACAACACAGTCTCGATTTGCATTTCGCATGAGGTAAGCTACCATCCCAATTCCCTTTTACTAATCTTTGACATCCACCTACTACACAAATATGAAGACACATTCAGAAGAATTACGCTTATGAGCATGAAATCATTTCATTTGATATTCAAGTGTATCCGTTGGTATCCCCACTAGGCATCTCCACTCCACTCGTCTCCTCTCACTCTTTCGGCAATGGCATCATGCTCATGACATTAAGTTGTTCACGTATATACCTTTATATTTGACTGTGGCTATTTTTGCTGATTCGATATTATTATGAAAGTGAAGGTGGTCTTAAATTATTTATCTCAACTGTGTTTTGTATTTCCATCATAACGATAAAAAGTTTACTACAATACTGTAGTATAATATTGCACTTACCCAAGAAGGTATAAACATACGTAGGTAATGTAGTATTTTTGTTAGGTAGGTGATTCTACACTTGTGTATGTTGGGTCATTCTGGAACGTAATACAGTCATAAATTAGCCGTGCTGATTCGTTCCTGATTGCTGGAGCAGAGAGTTTTAGCTGTGTGATTCTCTAAATTGAAGAATTTATTAACTAGTGTGAACTCATGGTTGAAATAATTAAAGTCGAGAACAAAGTGCAGGGAAAATGAGTTTGTCTGGTATGAGTTTCGACTGGATCTGGATCCCTTTAGGTATGCTTATAAGGTTATAGCGTGTGTGGAAATAAGAGAAGGAGAGGAGAGTGATAGAAATTGAAGAGAGGAAGGTGGGAAAGTGGGACTGGAGATGCCATGTAATAGTAATGTAGCAGAATTACATTTTATTATTGTTGCTCGAAGCCATTACACAGATAATAATACTACACTACAGACTCCGCGTCTTTTTTTGCAATTTTTTTGTCCAAACTCTTCAGCTCACAGCTGCCTTGCAGCAAGAACCAGTATAAGTACAGATACATTATGAGCAGTACAAGAACAAAACAAGATGCTTACCGAGACACCTTAAATACATATCTCCATGGTTGCACTATAAATATACCTCTGGTCTTATTACACTTCTTGTGTCTGTAGGTAGGTGGGTAAATAGGTTGATGTTAGTGTTGGTACGGCTGGATTTGCAACGAAGCTCAAGCGGCTTGAATCCCTATGAATGTCTAGATGCCCAGATACGAGATTGGACGTTGAAGTTGGACGATTCGAAAGATCTCGCTTTTTGCTTCAAACTTTGAATGTTAGGGCTAGGAGTAGGACGTTAGAAGGCTTATGGATGTCAGAGGCTTCTCTCGAACACTTTATCCCTGTCTTGACTCTTCAGTTCCGTACAGCAAATGGTCCATGCCTGGATGATGTAAGGCCTATAAAAGAATGGAACTGGGATGTAGAACGGTCGGATGTTGGCTATAATTACATGCGTTTCCATCACACGCGAAGATATGGAAAAAGAAATTTTACGACGTGAATTTCCATTTTCTGTATTTATGTGTGTCTCATGATTACGATGTGATTGTGAGACATAGACAGAGACGAAGGGAGAGACAGAGATAGAGACAGCATCTGGATCTGCTGTGGATTATTATATATTGCACTCTTCGTGCTCGTCTTGTCTCGTGCGGTAGCTTTCCAACTTGCAGATTTTCGATTCTATAAAATGCAGATGATCGTCGAAGCTCGCAATTTCTTTCATGTACCCATTAGTACTTTTCCTATTCACAGTCACATTATATTATATTAGATGGATTTATATTTTATTATATTCTACCATTCTGCGATCTGCGATATCCCCTGTGTATGAATGTAGAATGGGTACTTTCCTCCCAGAATTCTCACAAATGTAAACTGCGGGATACTGTGAACTTGTTTTTGTGCATGTTAGTGCTACAACTACAACTCTTCCAGTTTTACCCCATGGACATGGTCATGGCTTTACCCCTTTGAAATTTATCCAGAGTAGGACTTTTGGAGAATTGACGAGGAATGTTGATGCCAAAACTGAATGTCGAATGTTCAAGTTTTGCGCCTTGGCTTGACTTTGTACAATTACAATTGTTCCAAAGTGTATCTATGAAATCTTGTTAGCACTCTTGGCATCTGTGTAAATCGTGCGCCTAATGATAATAATATTTACCAGTGTCAGTTCATACTGTAATTGCAAGTATATAAATTAAACTTAGGTATACACAAACCTATACGTACATCTATAGAAGCTGCTAGCCGGTATTAGTTAGAATGTCATTGCTGAGTTCCGGTGCTCAAGTTTCACGTACCATTCTCACTTCGTTTGTATTCTCTGGGAAACTTGGCCAGACTGGGTGTAGATGCCCTACATGTGTAGGTATTTGGTGTCGGAAGTACATACATACAGGTATGCACATAAAGGAACTATAGGGCATAGTACATTCCCAGTGAGTCAGGAGTTGGAGTAGAGTGAGTAGATAAATGGTGAATGTAAGTGAAGCAAATGTATGTGGGTGCGGATAGTTTAGACTCGGGATTTATTTGTAAAGTAAAGGATGCTGCTCGAGAGGATTTCTGCACTCTGCACTCTTGTCTCTATCTTCTTTATTCAATGCCATAACTACTGATAGAGTTTTACTTTTAGTTTCAAGCTCTTTTCCAGTTTTACTTTTGTTTTGACATTACTGCATATTTGGCTCGAAACTGCTGACATACACGACACCTCCGCAGCGTCGAGTTGCACTTGCACTCAAAGTCCTTACGGATATTCCGAATCCTATGGTTACATATAATGTGAGGGGATAATGAGAGGAGACATTGTAGTAAATTGTATTGCATTGCCTCTCCTTGCCTTGGTGTGAAGTAAACGAAGCACAAGCTGATGCTAATTTTATTAGCTAACTAGAGTATTGTATTATACAGTACTGTACTTATCTGGAAGCTTTTCAATTATCACTGGAGCCAGAGAATGCCTCATGATCACGACACGATATCATTCTTACCCATTCCTTCATAATCAATATTTCCCTCCATTTCCATCCTTTGCATGTTACTTGAAATGTTGTGCAGCTTAATACTTACGATTAGTAGTTTAACCCCAATACTTAAGGGATTATTATCTTTTAGTTCGTTGTAGATACAAGGCAGACCAGTTTATAGCTGGCGAGTCTGGGTGACATTTAATTTAAAGTCTAGCACCCCCAGTATTAATTCACCAGCATTTGTCACATTTATATAATTTTACAATTTTCCCTGAATATATAGTACCTACCTATATAGGTTGGCCCAGCATGAAAATTGGTATACTCATGTTTGTGTTGGTGTTAGAATTGGCATGGCATGACATGGCATGGTATGGTATTGGCGTTCAAACACACACATTTTACCAACTCAAATAAGGGAAATTCTTGATACTGGACTTGTAAATGTGTACACTAGTTCTTGTATGTATATTTGAGGGCACTACTGCATTACGCCACACTTTTAGTTTTAGCGATGACGATATGATAAAAAAATGATTTTAAGTAGTCGTGACTGGACGATTAGCACCGATGACATGTGTGAAACTAAGTGTGTACTAAGACTGTGTGAGCTTTGATCTGAAAGGTTACACTTATCTTGTCGTCTCGTTTCATTTTCTAATAAGTGTAATATTCATTGGTTTGTTTGTCATGAGAAAAAAGATTCTGGCTCATAATCGCCAGACTCCGACGCAAAGCAATCTAATGGAGTATGTAGATAAGGACGCTAGTAATTCTTATGACTAAGAAAAGAATTTGGAAGTTAATTATTTCATCGTGTCAAGTGAATACTTAAGAAGTGCATTGTATATTTAATGCTCTCCAAATTGCTCACTTGCCACAAGCACTTGGCTCTTTTTTCTACTCATTGCATACAATGAGATCTCCAAATGGAGGAAGGGATGGAATGGGGCAGTGGATATTGTTGCGAAGAAGGAATTCTTTTGACAGCTCGGCAAGATCGCATCATCATCGCCGTCGTTTTCGCTATCGCCTTCGTTATTGTCATTTGACGTGTTTCTAAGCAAAGGAGTGCTGGTGCTGGCACTGGCAATGACACTCGTGCTATTTATGTACATCCCTCTACCGCTGTTTTGTTGCAGGTTGTGATGGTGATGACGATGACGATGGCGATGGCGATGGAGATGGTGCTGAAAAGGAATTCATTTGCATTCCATTATTATCATTCTGGCTCATTTAGAAAATATGCAAACGAGCACTGATTCTGATTTCATTAAGTCGAGCTGAATTGGTTCTGCCAACTGCCAACTACCATTGATTACAGTCGTACAGAGACCGACTGTGAAGCAATACTGGGTAGGCTGTAAACGACAATGGCTCCACAGTCGATTTCATGTTCCCAAGGAAAAATTAGGCAGGTAAATAGGCATTAAGCGGGCAGTGCTCTTGTTCTTGCTCTTGTCCTTGTTCTTGTTCATGTAATTTCCAAACACACATTGAGCACATTTGCGTATGGAACTAGATTATGGAGACAGAACTTAAAGAAGTCAAACAAAGACGGTGAATTCAGTACTAATTAAGCAGGTGCATCCCAAGTTGGAAGGCGTTTAAAGTCCTGCGGCAATTAGAAAATTATGTTGGCCTAAATTAATAAACTTCTTTTAACTTCTCACGTAAAGGGTAGAAACATTCAGAATCGGATTTATTATTGAGTTTTATAGTTCCTGTTAAAGTTCAGGTGGGAGGGTTACATAAAAGAATATTCCAACTGTTCCTGAACTGTAAGGAAAGTGTGAATTAATAATATCGCTGCATATCGTTTGTGCAAGAAGCTATAAAAATAAAGGGGTTACCGAATTATAAATCTATGTATATCTATGAATAATATAAAATCAGGACTCATAAAATCGTGAGGGTGGAGCCATAATAATAATAACAATAATAATAATAGCTACTATTTGTAGCTAATAAATATTTTAGATTTGGAAGTTACTACGCGTACTTGCAGTTGCGTAAGGAAATAAGACAGATTAGCTTTCTATTCGTGTGGATACAGATAATGGAATAAGAAAAATAATCAAGCCTTCTGGAATAACATCGACATGTGGTGATCATCTCTTGTGATGCAATCTGCTATGCGCTGGTCGGTGTCAATCCATGTAAATGTCGAATTATGATATGACCCTAGGAAAAATACTATGTAGTCATATATCTGTATATAGTCATACCTTGAGAATAATAATAAGCCAAGTCAAACCATGTCATACCATTCGTGCATAAAGTGTGTAATGCAAAGTAAATGAACAAATTCTTGTAAACGAACCCACTGAGAAGATGAGCCCCACAAACTAACAGTTGAGTTCAGCAGGCAGTGAGGATTAGCTGTTTACAAAAACGAGGATAATACCTAACTCCTATACATAATCTAGGAACGTAAACATGTAAAGAAAATATATTTATGGGTCTATAGCTACATGTGTAAGTAATGATGCATAACATTTGAATATTTTATATATTTTTATAGCTGCACAAACTTTGGTTGGAAAGCTTTGGTTGCGGATCATTTGCCATTTGGTCGGAAGGCACTTGAAGTGGATGTGAATTGCAAATACCTTCTGTGAAGCATTTATTAACTCACATACCTACAGTCTGCACAGTGCATATAAGGCAAGGCTCTATACATATGTAATTATACCTTCTGTCTATGCGTATGGAATAAGACTGGAATTGGCACTGGAAGTTGGACACACATACCTTCTCGTTCTCGTACTTGCACCAGTGAGTGCTGATGGTGCTGCATATGCTGCGGTGTGGTTGAAGTTAGATTTGAATTTGAAGTTGAAATAGCTCTCGAGCTAAAACACATAAACATGAAATAATAACATAATATGCATAGGGTTTTGGATGAAGATGAAAGATGCTGCAGGCTGCAGTAGGGTTGAGGCTGAGTGAGTGCTGAATCTGAATCTGAATTGCGAATATCCATCCATTCTCCAAGCATTCTGTAGTGTTGGGACTGTGCTCTGTGGAGGTACTTTGACATAACACACACACACATCTACGACGACTGCCTCCCTTCTGTCTCCTCTTTTTATGTGCAGTTTATTTGTGAAGCCAAAGCCTGTTGATTCAGTCAGTTGAGGAGTGTCTATCGAAGGATTCACAGCAACCTCAACATTTTCTCAGAGCTTCCTCATAATCGACAACGACAACGAGAACGAGAGCGAATCCTCTTTAATTTTCACATGGATTTTCCTTTACTTCAGATTAAGGAATTGCGTTAACCCATTTCAATCAACGAGCTATTTGCGTGTGCATTAAACGTTCGGGAAGATCCCATACTGCACGCCTCAGACTGAGGTGCATTGTATTTGTACTTGATCCTATGCGTAGACATTCATCTTTTCCACTTGCTCCCCGCAGCTGACTTTCCATCGTGGAAGTAAGAAATTCGAGAGAAGCGGAAGGAACCATCAGCCACAGCTTCTCAGCTTCCCATAGTGTTCTCCAAATTGAATCGTCGACAGTTTTGTTGTGTATATTATTTTGCTGGAACTGAAAACGGCTCTGTTAAATTGTGAGTGTTAGTCGTGTTTTTACTATTTGTTTGATTACTTAACGATCAGTTTTTAGATACAATGTGAGTTGTGCCGATGCCAACGCCAAAACCAAAGCCAAAGCCAACTGTTTAAAGCCCACAGTCGATTTAAAATGTTGAAATACTAGGAACGTAAATTGGTGGATTGTAAAAAATTTACGCAGAGAACAGTTGTATGTGTACTGTCGACTGTCGACTGTGACTGTTGACTGTGTACCTCCGGAACATTTGCAGCGTGAAAGAAAAAGAATTCTTGCGGGTTGACTTCCTCGTTATCCTTATCCTTCTGGGTTGCTCAAGACCAAGTTGCTTAGTTGCAAATCAAACAGCCGAGCCAGCCGTCGTTCACGTATTTATTATAAGACCAAAGTACTACATCACACCAAGTGTGTCACGGTGGAAAAAAATTAATACGCAATCCACGCACACTGCCGTTACACTAGTATACCACCTTGCCCTTATGTCATTATACTCCTCGCACTATTACTCTTAACTCTCAACTCTTAACTACGGATATATCAATACATATTACCTTAACCGTCGTGTCGTCTCTTCGAGTCGAAACACATCTGTAGTAGAGAGCACGTTTCGAGGAAAAAGTGAAATAAAACTTCTGACGTCAAGCAGACTAAGAAGACAAGAAGTATAACAAGTTAAGGGTTTACTACAGCTTCAAAGCATAGCGGTACTAAAAGGACCCAGATAAGCAAGCCGTTTTGATTTTACATTCGTTTCGAGTTCCTTTGTACATCCATAGGGATCCAGCATCCTACATTTGACTTCAACATCCTCCATAATAACACAGCACAACATAACATAATAAGAAAACATACTCTGCCAACAAATAACATACAGAAGGAAGGGAAAGAGAAAAGTACGACTCGAGTGTACAACACAAAACTGCACGAGCAGAGGCACAAGTCGAGAGCAAGAGCAGGGCACACCGGCTACTCATTTTTTATCATTTGCAAACGATAAGGAAAAGGAACGGGAACGAGAGGTACAGTGAACAATTTCGTGTAACTTGCTTTGCTCATATGTTTTCAAAAACTTTTTCATGGTATCGTATTTCAACTCCAACTTTATATAACCATCATATGATATACTTTCCCCCTTTGTTATCCTTCACATGAATTTTTTCTATGGGATATATAATTTACAAATAATTGTTGTTCCACAATCATTAATTTTACGTGTCATGCTGAATGGGCTGAGACTGAAATGGAAGTTTTCCCCTGCTCCTTTTGTTCCCATGTTTTTTGCATGCATGACTTTGAAAATGTTTTTCTAAAATATACCGACATTAATCTTCGTGATCTGAGCAAAAAAAGCAGAGCAAATGCCACAGTCAACAAATAACGTATGAATATCTATCCACTTACCTTCGCCAACATATATAGAACTAATATATGCAAAGATGCAAAAGATAAATATTTTCCAGTGAGGTGTCAAAAAAGGGAGTTCTAATCCTTGCCATTTTTACTTTCAGTTTTCAAAATTGGGGACTGGAGGAATCGAAATTGAAATTGAAATTGATACTCAATCAGCAGAACTTCATTCAACAATTATCGTCTTACCGCAACAAGAGAGATATTTAAAGACTTCCAAGAATCAATTGTAGAAGGAAAGGAGCATCTTGGTGGCAAAAATGGCAAAGATCATTGATAATAAAGGTAAGTTTTCTTTTATTCTGTTTACACCCACGTTGTCATTTCGGATGTCAACAGACCCGTTCATTCACAATTTTCTTCGTTAATGACAACGGGTTTGGAGCAGTCACCCTGAGGAGTAGTAAATCCGCAAGGACTTGACAGTGTGCGATCGTGTTGGTTAAGATTAAATATTGGGTGGCGTTGTTCCCAAATTGAATTATTTGGGTTTAAAGTTGCACCTTGTGGAATCGAGTAAATGGATGTGGGAGTACTGGGATGATAAAATATTTACGGTTAGGTTGAGAGGGTGGTTTGTCCTATGACCGTCGTTCCCTTCTGCTTTAATGAAACTGCATAACTCATGATTTCGGTCGAGTACCGACATCGACATCGACACCGACCAAACCAACTGCAACAAACAGCGTACTCCTACTTCTATGTACTTCTAGGTTACGTACGTGCTTTCTATCGGCATTGGCATTGGAATCCACGCGGGGTTAAGGTTCATATCTATGGATATCTAACCTTCCTTCCTATACAATTCTTCAATCCCAAGCTCCGAAATTATAATTTTTTTCCTTGGATGAAGAGTTGGCCTCTGAATATTATATGCGCTCTGGAATGTAAGGGAATTGTTCGGCTTGAAATATAAGGCACCTACAATGTTACAACATGCACATGGCATGGGAGGGAAAACAAACTTGAATTATTGCTCTTTCACTTTCTTTTGAGGATGCTCGACATTTTTGAGGAAGATACAAACTCCTGCCATCGTTCCTTCCCAGAAAAATTTCAAATTTGAATTTACATGATAAGCATGTTTAAAAGCAACGGGTAAAATTTGATGCAGCTGCTGGCGTCTTTTATAGTGACAAAGTCTCTAAGTGACTGGTGCTGGTCCTACTGCTGCTGTTGGTTCTTGTTCTCGTACGCTTTCGAATTATTTCCTCCATACTCATAACTATCTTCCTACCTACTTAATTTTAAGATCAAAGGGAGTCATATTTCTTGGTGGAGGGCAGATATAACCTCGGAGTCTGTACTGTCATTTATATTGTCAGCAATGTAATTTTTACAATTTTCACGTTCGATACAATTAGTCTATTCCAACACTTTCCATTTCACTTAGTCAGCTCAAGTTGAAAACCGCCCTTGTCGTGATACCACGATAAATTTTGACATGAAGGTCTGGTTTGGAATTTAATAGTATGGAGACCAAGA
>JAAXYX010002107.1:0-18980 GCA_036851915.1 Ptenothrix huangshanensis | reverse complement strand
TTGAAGCTTTCGTAAGCCATAAAATTAAAGTATTTTTCAACCGCTTTGAAATACTAAAAAAAGCATCATTTTAGCATTTGAGCAAAATGTGGTTAACAGGCGGGTTTTTTTTCCCTTTCAAAAAGCGTTAATTGCAAAATTGTGCCCCTTTCCAAAAGTGTTAATTTGAAAGCTTTCGCTCTTTCAAAAAGTGTTGTTTCGAAAAACGCCCTTTCAATAAGTGTTGTTTAGAAAATTTGAACGTTTTCAGAAAAAGTGTTAGTTTGAAAACGGCGCCGTCAAAAAAAGCTAATTTTAAAAATTGCGCCCTTTCAAATTTGTTAGTTTTAAAAATTACGCCCTTTTAAAAAGTGCTAATTTGAAAACTTGCCCCTTTCAAAAAGTTTTAATTTAAAAAATCAATAACAGATTGTTGAGCTCAAAAAGGAATTATTTTAACAATTTTAAGTAAAAAAACATTATTTTAGCAGTTTAAAACGCATAAAACCCATTTTTTAAAGCACAAAAATAATTTTTTGGCTGCCTTAATTAGCCATTACATATAATGAGATTCTCTGGTTCCATTTCGTAATCCTTGTTGAACGGCTTTGACACAATGGATGCATTAATTTCCCCGTCACTTTCGACCACACTGGGCGAGCCGTCAAAAAACTCTTTGATTTCTTCTTCGGTCAACTGTCTCATCTTTTGCTCCAGTTTATTTAGTTTCCTTCGGTAGATCAAAAACGGGATGATGATTGCTGCGATGATGGCACAAGTAGAACCTGCTGAGATTGCAATGATTTCGATTTTGCTTTGGTCTCCGCTTAAGATGCTAGTCTCAAAACGACAGTTGTAACCTGCATAAATAATTTCATTATTTTTATTTTATTTCCTAAAATTAAGTCAATTTTTTTCCGAAAAATTGCTTTAGGATTTGGAAAAAAATTTGGAAAGATATCACATTAAAAGGGAATTACAAGAATATTTTAGCGAAGGGAAATCTTTTCTGGCACGCTCCCACTCTGCTTGATGCTGATCGCTGCTAAAACCGAAAGCAGTTTGAGCAAGTTCAAACAGATTTTCCCCCGCACTTGCACTCCAAAAGTGAACGAGTTGACCAAAGTTCATCTTCTTATTGGGATAAGGGCCACGAGCCCATTCCGTCCGCACAAGAAAGAAAAATCTGCTGAGAACTGAAACTCCACCATACGCATTGTAAATGGGAAAATACCAGTCCTGAATCCAAAATGTTCCCATGCCTGGTTGGATTTGTGTATTTTTTGAACATGCTGCATCAAGGATGACGTGAGCTTCTTTAAGCTCGGCGCGCATCACATGCGCGGCAAAAACAACAAGTTTTGAAAACAACTTTGTATCATAGGCTTCTGTACTCCCTGCACTTTGCAGTGTTAGGTTCGTTAGCGTTTCAAGTAGCTCGAGTCTTGTTTCGAATGAATCGACTTCCCACTTGTCACTGCTTTCCTTTTCACAAGATATTCGATTTATATCAATTGCTGATGAGGTCTTGCAGCCTACCACATAATCTGAATAAAGGGATATGCGAAGTTTTGGTGATAAATTCTGTTTGACTGTTTCAAAAGCTGATTTCATATTTCTCCAGTGATCGGACAGAAAACGAAATGGCCATGAAATGGATCTGTTCATGTGGCAATCAAAGTATACTGCTATGTCATCGTCTCTGTATACTTTATATATTAGGGTTGGACGTCCAGTCCTGTTTTCTACCAATAGGAGTTCGGAGTCATCGGTTGCAGCGGAACCTGCTCAAATCAAATAATTATATACAATAATATTGATGACTTACATACGATTACATATTAAAAATAGTCCTGATACTATAACCACGAAATGGGTTAAGCTCCATTGTGGGTTACAAAAAGCTACGCTTTTAACAAGTAAGTGTTAAAAATTTCAAGTTTAACGGAATCCTTTCAAATATTTTTTCAAACAATGCCTTTAACTTAAGCACACAAAAAGCGGGAGATTTCGGAATTTAAACCAAGCATTCATTTCTTGCACATTTTAAAATTCCCGGATATATCGGTAGACTTATTTTCGGTTCTATTTTTACTTTTTTTTATTCAAAATGTTTGAATTCATACTAGTAAATAATCGCAGCGAATTTATTCAAGCATAGCGCTTTTGTGATTAGGTTTACACAGATATCAACAGTATTTTTTAAAAGATTCTCAATTTTTTAATAATTTTGTTTATGCCTTTTAATCTTTTGAAAAAATGTTGTTCAACATTGTAAAACTTTCTGAAAAAGTATAATTGAACTTTTTTGCACTTTTCAAAAAGGGACAATTTAAAGTTTTAGCACGTTTTGAAAATGTCTACGTTAAAATTTATTACTTTTGGAAGATGTCTACTTTGAAATTTTATCAATTTTTAGAAATGTCTAATTTTATATTTTTACACTATTTGAAACAATATTAGTGGGAAATCCGGTCCGATGTAGAGGCGCTGTATTGCTTTAAATTTACAATATTGTAGACGCTACTATAGAGATGTACGTTGTGAAACAAAATGTATTTATTTCTACAGAGCTTGTTTACAGCTAATAATTTCCATTGAATCCAATGTATTCTGGACTGCGATGCGATTTGAAGTTAATGAACATTTTCCTCGTCCGTGTGCACAATTATTGACGAATTACAAAAATGTAATTTAGCGGGTTTGGTGTACCCAAAAATGTACATTGTAAATTACAAATTGTAACAGTTTCCATGGTGATACTTACAATATTGTAAGTTTACAGCAATACAGAGCCCTTTACAACGGGGCGGGTTTACCACTATTATAAACTTCAACATTTTTTAAAAATATCTTATTTGAAATTTTAGCGCTTTTTCAAAAGGTATAATTCTGCACAAATATTTGGTTATTAATTTATTATTATTAATTCCATACACGAAAATTGTTAAGGGAGCATGCAAAAATGACGTTATGCCATTTTTACCGTTTTTGACCGCCCCCCCCCCTTAATTATTTTCTGTCATTTTTCTCTGTAGTGCTCCCTCCCCCAGAAAATGACGTTAATTTGTTAGCTTACCAAAATAAATCCATGGAGTGATGGGTTTATTTATTTAAGCTTATTTTGGACATTGAAACAAGTAAAAATTCCCACTTGAACTTTTAAAGTCTTTTTACATCTAAGGCTCCCTCCTCCTGTCATTTTTTATCATTGATCATTTTTATTTTATCCCCTACCCCCTAAGCTCATGAGGTCATTTTTGCATGCTCCCTAAAGAACAGAAAAATTGGTGATTGAGAATAAGCCAAACAAGATACCTTAAATATGTTTTGTATATAATAATTTTACCGTTGTAACGAATTTCAGGGTACTCCGCCACCGCTTTTTTAAATTGCTGTGAGAAAGTAAAGTTCCACTTGGTAATATACTTGATAGCCAATGAAGAAAGATTAACATTTGCTGCACCACTGCTCAAGTGAAGAAATTCACCCACGTTCATTTGTCTCGCATACTTAAGTCCCATCACTTGAATTCTTTTGGGCAAGAGCACTTTGAGCAATTTGAAAAAGTTCGTAAACACCGCCTGCCCGTACAAAGCATAGGTGGTATAGAACCACATGCGATTAAAAACAATATCATTAGTCAATAAAGAATTGTTACTCGTTTGTACAGCATTTAGAAGCAAATCATCTGCAAATGTTATTTCTCCCGTTTGAAGAAGAAGATCATAAGCTATTATTTGACTCATCTCAAGCCCAGCTACTTGAAACCCTTGCCAGTTTTGAATTTCCTTTCCTTTTCTTAGAATCACCTGTCCCACCGATTCACTAATTACGCTGAGAAAATTGTCGTTGTTGCACATGTTCTGCTTTTTCCCATACTCACACTTGATCACAGTATTCTCACTAATTTCAGAAGTAAAATTATTCGTTCCGTTGGAAATTGTTGAGGAAATTGAACAACCAGAACCAGAACCAGCATTGCCTTCATTATTGTGTAGTATAAGATAAAGTAGAGAACTGTTAGTGAATGGCCCGTACAGAATTTCTGCTTGGCGCCAAACTTTTGAAATTGCTTTGGAGTGAATTGTTGCAGGACCGTCCGTTTCTGGAACAATATAAACTGCAAGATGGGAATCCACGTAGCAAAATGTCAAGATTTGAGAATGATTCTTCCCCCGTATGTTCCATTGCTCCGTCAATTCTCTAGGAGGAACCGCTACAGGCGAGTTTTGGTATGTGTCTAAGAAATAAGGAAAAAGCGAATTCTAACAATTCTCGCAAGTACGATTTACTCTCATCGTCAGTAGCGTAACCAGGAATTTTTTCAGCATAGGCCAAATTTCTTAAGTTAAATGGATTTAGTGTAAATATTTAAAAAAAATTGTAAGCGTTTTTTGTGTTAAAAATTGTATCATATAAAGTGTAAATAATTTTAAAAAATGCGCCTTTTCTGTGCAAATGTAAAGCAAATGCAGTTTTTGCCCCAAATTAAAAATTGCATCATTTTTGGGTAAATTTTAATCGAACATATCGTTTATGTGTAAATGCATTTAAAAATGCGAATATCCTGTGAATTTATAAAAATGCATTATTTTCGTACAAATCTGAAGGATGGCTCTGTATTTTTAAAAATTTAGTATAATTACGCCTATTCCTTCGTAACGATTAAATTTTAAAACTCGCTCTTTATACTATTTTAAAACAAACTGCGTTCATTTCTCGTTTTAAAAAAAATCTGTGCCATTTTATTGTAAAAAAACAATGTCATGTCGTTAAAGGGATAAAAGGTGCTTTTCTAAGGCTTTTTTAAATTATTTCTGAAATCTAAAAGAAGCTAGCGTCTACTTTGCCTACCCCTAGAATCGCTACTGTTATGCCTAGGTGGCCAACGCCTAGTTATGCTACTGCCTAGGGAGCTTGCAAAAATGACGTCATGCGATTTTGGCCGTTTTTACCCACCCCCGTACCCCTAAACATTTTCCGTCATTTTTCACTTTATTCCCCCCTCCCCCCAAAAATGACGTTAATTTATTAGCATACCCAAATAAACCCATGTAGTGATACAAAAGTGTATTTTGAACAGCGAAGAAATTAAAAATATCCATTTTCGACTTTCAACTTCATTTTGTTTCTAATTAAGATCCCCCATCCCCTTGTCAATTTTCATCATTTTTCTCTTTCCTCCTACCCCCTAAACCCTTCACATCATTTTTGCAAGCTCCCTTACTCTTTGTTTTAATATAAATATGCAAAGAAATAATCAAACCTACCTTCATAGGTTACATTAGTATACTTTTTCCTGGCTCTCAGAAATTTACTGTACACCTTCAAGTCCCAACTCATAACGTTAGCAGCCAGGACCCAAAGATTAAACCCCACTGCCCCACTCCAAAAATGGATCAATGTTCCTTGAGAATAATATTTAGAATAGTCATCATGCTCACGCCTCCAGTTAGAAATCACAATCGAAAGGTATTTTCTATAGGCTTGAACACCCTTAAACTCTTTGTATATTGGATGGTACCAATCTCTCAGCCAGGAAACGTTTTTGTAGGTCGCATTGAGTTTTCCATTCAAGTAATTTGTAGCCTCTGCAGTTTTGCCTATGCCCAGAAATATATCGTAGACTAGAATGTCCACTATGCACCATTTGGACACTTCAAGCTCCGCCCAAACTTTCACTCCTCTTGCTGTTGTGAGCACCACTCTCACCATTTCAGGTAATATAAGATCAAGTTTGTTTTTATTTTCAATTTCAACTTTTTTTTCAGGGGAACTTTCAATGCAAATTACATTTTGTGGTTGAGGATCTAAATTAGAATTTGAGCAGGAGTCATTAACGTGGTAATAAATGTAGAGAATAGTATCGCCAGCTAGTGGCCCGTAGGCTGTTTTTGCATACGCCCAGCATTTGGAAAACAATTTTAATGTGCTATTGCTCAAGATATCTCCAGAATTGTAATAGACTACTACATGGTTGTCTCGAAACGACGGGATTAATTCATTCTTCTGATTAGTCGATCCAATATTTCCAATTTCCAAGCCTGAAATTTGTTTTCAAAGAATAAAATATTTACATGGATTTGACTTTGAAATTTGAAACAAAGGCTGAAATGAAACTCACCGTAAATCTGCACTGCTCCTACAAGGATAACGATGAGTAGAAAATAATTATAACTCACAAAATGTTTAAATTGCATCTTATTTAGTGTACTTTGGTATATATTTAAAAAATGTGGGTCATATTAAGTGTGAAAGTTTTACAAAAATGGATCTTGTGAAGTATAAATATAATTATATGTGACACTTTTTCTCTATTTAGATGCGTTTAAGACAAGCCTTTTATGAGTAGCGTTCTAAAATTTTCTCATACGCACCAATCACTGCAAATATTTTACCATGAAGTAAGTAATTCGACGGTGAGAAAAAATGTTCCCTTTGTAATATTTTGTTTTATTTAATGATTTTAGGTTAGTAGAGAATCAGCAGAAACAAACAAGTGTCGAGTTTAGAAGGCAAGGACAAATGGCGTTGATATTTTGATTCCTGTGGTTTCATGACTGATGTATGTGTATGGTGGAGGGAAGGGGATAAAAATGTATATAGCATATCTACGCAAAATTTCCTCGTTGGTGGTTTTTGTGCTACAAGGAACTTTTATTAATTTAGTGACAAATGCAGTGGAAAAACCGCACGAAAGTCGAACTAGATGCGTCAACGATAAACCTATTGCATTTATTGAGCAGTAATAATTATGTACATACGCTGGTATCACCTAAATCCGAGGGCTCATAAATTTATCATAGGAAAGTGGTTGCTGGAAATACGTTAATATATCCAATTCTTAAAATAGCATGAAATTATGAATTATTTTGTATAAAATCAATACTTTCATACATGTACAAAATAATTCAAATATGTACTCCGGGATTTTGACTTGGATCAAATGTAATATTTTTAATTCAAACTTGAACCTTAAGTGTAACCGATTGCCAATTTATGACACATACATATTGTAAATTATTGTCTGAAAGAAAAATTTAGTAACTAGAAATTTCATGTTCAGTTTCTTCATAATAAACTCAGTGGGTTCGATCCAAAATTTCAATTTGGCTTGCGGAAAATGAATGTTGGAAGTGTCGCATGCCTACAGATACAGATATGTTAGTGAGAAAGTTGTGCGCAAGCGTAGGGAAAATTGCGGTTGTTTACAGATATTGGAAAGCTTTGCCTGTTTTTAGCATCACGCTTGTTTTAGTAACGCTTATAATGCGTACGAACAACTTGTGCTTACTATTTGTCAGTATATTGTTAGTCTACTGATTTTGAATTCTTAAGTTGCTTGTTATTTAAATGCTAGAAGTCTATTTTAATTTGCCTATCATGTATCATTTTATTCTTAGCTTTAAGGTAAATGCAGTAGCGCCGGCAGAAGTAATCCTTGTAGGCCTAGACCTACAAATGACTTTTAAAACTTGCACAAGAAAAACTTCTTTTTAAAGACTAAAATGCATCTAAATAAAATTCAGGTTTTGTAGCATCACCCTAGTAAAGATAACGGTTTTAAAAAAAATACACGAAATCAGACGCCTTTTTTTAAAATTTATACAAAAACAAGAGCAGTTTTTTTTAAAATTCGCACAAAAACAGATGCATTTTTTAATTTACAACAAATCAGACGCCGTTTTTTTTAAAATTAAACAAAAACAGGTCAATGTTCATTCAATTTACACGGAATCAGACGCAGTTTTTTAAAATTTACACAAAATCAGATGCAGTTTTTTTACAAATTAGACAAAAACAGGTCAATGTTCGTTTAATTTACACAGAATCAGACGCAGTTTTTTTAATTACACAAAATCAGGTGCAGTTTTTTTTTCAAAAAGGATGCAGCTTTTTAAAGATGTACACAAATACTGATGCAGTTTTTAAACACAAAATCACACTAGAAAAGGTTTATTGTTTATAATGCATGGACCTTTTAACTTTTAAGATACACTTTACCAGCTGGCCGGCGCAAAATAAAATCCTGCCGACGCTACCGGTTAAATTTAGACCAAGCAAGTCAAAGCAAACTTCTAATAGACAGTTAAGACTTGTTTTCAACAAAAGTTGCCTTAAATTTGTTGACTTCAGTTGTCATAAAGAGTAAAAAATTATAAAAAAATATAAATGGTCTGCCATTTCAAACTCATCCGGATTACTTTTGTTAAAATATTCTCCCAAATTGTATTCAGGTAACAATAACAAAACAAAATGTCAACATTTGTATAAACACTTTATGAATTTTCGAAGACTTTTTTGATTCAAAGCAATTATTACCACTTGAATATTTCTATGCAGCTACTTTTGTTCCTGATTGAATTTTCTGCTTAATCATTCAGCCCAATTAAAATTAATCAGAATGACACCCCATAGTCCATTCGAACTCTATCCGTTTTCTGTACACGGCAGGATTTCAAGACTAAGACTTGCTTCCTGGAAAAACAGAAGAACTCCCAGACGAAATCAACCCGATGATGATCATAATCATGGCTATAGGTACAGTGAACTAAGGCAGTTGGTGGCCAATGACGACGAAGATACAGAAACTAACTTTGGACTCTCGATTAAACAACAAGATCGAAGAATCTGTCATTTTCTAAAGCAATTCTTTTGTTGTTGTTTCTACAATTACTCATAAATTATTTTCTGTAGTTTACGTAGAATTGAAGATATTTGTTGTAAACAAAAGGATATTACTGCAAAGATAAATAAAGCATATTTGATTTTATTGACTTCAAAACCCAACCTGAAACGCTTGATGATTTCATTTATTATTTTTGTTTATTTTAAGTATAAAATATTATTATTAACTTTTCCATTTTTAATGTTTCTCCTGCCTGATATTAAAATGCTAGAATTGTTGGAAAGTGGGGACTCGCATAAATTACGTTGTCTCTTCATCGGAAAATCGGAGTTGATGAAAAACTTACAATTAATCAGCATGCCAATTCATGCAGTTTCTTTTAATTTTCACGAAAATAGACGCATTTTTTTTAAAACACAAAATCAGATGCACTTTTTTTAATTTACACGAAATCAGACCCATTTTTAAAACTCACATAAAATCAGACGCGGTTTTTAATATTTACACAAAAACAGATTGCAGTTTTTTGAAAATTATGCAAAAACAGATGCAGTTTTTTTAAAATTATGCAAAAATCGAATCGGTTTTTTTTTAATTTTATGCAAAAACCGAATCGGTTTTTTTAAATTATGCAAAAATTGACAAATTATCATAATTCGTTAGACTTATCAAAATAACAAATCATTTCGTAATTTTTGAAATGCCCTTATTTGTAATAGCTCTTCAAGCAAGAATAATAATCTCTTCATAACAAATTAACAATTGTCTCTTTTTTCAACAAAAAACAAATGGTAAATGACGTTTTTGAAAGCATCAATAACAGGAAACTTTTTTCAGTATTCCAGTGCAAACTGAATTTTCTTGATGCATTTGATTTCAAATGAGTCAACAAAAGTTTTAGGAATTCAATTCAATAACAAAAATGCATATTTTACAAAATCGTAATATCGTACAAAATTGTTCTTCTTACGCTTTTTCATGTTTAAACTCATATAGTGCAGTGTTGTTCTCCGAATTCAAGTATTTTGATCTGGTGAATGTGTCCTTAGAAAAGTAATAGAAAAAGATAAATAGTATTTAAGCACAAAATTACCTGCAAAGCACATCACAATTGGATTTTAATTTTAAGGAAACGGACGTCAGTTAAAGCTGCTTTATACACAAATATACAAATAGCACGTTTGTATTTTAATGCTTTACCGGCATTACTTTAACTGTGATTACATTCATTATTTTCTTTACATTATGGACATAGATGTAGCTCTATGCACCATCCGGGATGTCATCCAATTTAAGAGGCCAAACGGGAGTTGGTGCAAAGTTGATTTGACCACACTCCGTGAAGACAATTCTAATTTCGGAGACAACGTGCGCCGTGAGCTCAGAGCAGCCCTTGGAATATCCAACTATGAGGACACAAGCGAATTACAAATTCCAAAGGAAAAACTCTCAGGACTTTACTTCACGAAAATCACTACGGAACAAGTGAGAAATAAATTACAGTGCCATATCTGCTTAGAGGAATTCTTGGACGGTGAAAGTGCAACGGAATTATCGTGCAAACATATTCTACACAAAAGCTGCATTTTGCCTTGGGTGAAAAGCAAATCCACGTGTCCTGTGTGTCGAAAGAGTCTGGACGTGTTGAATGATCCTGAACAGAGTAAGGGTTATGAAATTATTAATGCTTTGATAAGGAACTCACACACGGAGAGTTTTAATACTTCGTTAAAATAATTAATCCAAATAAAATAAATACTTTTAATTTTACACAAATTGTATTCACTCTTATTATTCATGGTTTGTAAAGTTTGATTTTCAGACTATCTTTAAGCTTATGCTGCATCATTCTTGGCTAGTTTATTCGCATCAAAATTATTCCTACCCTCGGCAAATAAAAAAATAGAAAATTCCGACTAACATTTAGATTGAGGAAGGCATAAACCTAAATTAAAATTCGAGCAATTTCTTGCTAATGATAATTTATTATCTTTAAAACTTGACAATCGACAAATTTTCCCATATTAACATTTTAATAATTATGCTAAAATGCAGAAGCTTAATTAGGCGTAGGCCACGTAGGCCTTGGACCTTCCTTTTACACAAAATTTAAATTAACTATCGCTATGTGCATTATGAGAAAATAAGATTTTTTCATTAATAGATTAATAGATCACAAGGTCAAAATATACTACGATGCAGAAAGTTTAAAATTTCCACCCTTTCAAATAAATTGTGGCAAAGATGAGGCAATAAACCCCAAATACCTAGAAAAATGCGTTCTCCAAAGCACGTACAAAACAATACTTGGAATTCTTTTTGTTAAAATTGCTTCTGGATTTATTTTGTTAAAATAACTGATGCAATCATTTAGTAAATGGCTATTAATAATTATACAACATTATGCATCCTCTTAAAAAACTAAAACTTTGATTTGTTCCAATTCCTCTCTCATGAATAAATAATATACTTTGAAAATACATTAAATCCATAATTATTAATTAATCATCAAACCAGAAAAAACAATCGTAATACATACATAACTACACAAAAATACAGAAGCATTAGGAGTTCTGCGACCGTACGGAAATAGCCACTTCAAACGGTTTTGGAAGCCACACAATTCCGAAATCCCCTTGAAGAGACGGAATCTTGTCTGTACACTCTACACTAAATTTTTGGAAGAAACTCGCAATGAACAGGAACAACTGGTCCAAAGCAAATCCTTTTCCGATGCAGATCCTTTTTCCGTAACCAAATGGTACTAGGTTTGTCACTAATTTGTTTAAATGCCCATCATCCCCTATGAATCTTTCTGGTTGAAATTCCTCCGGCTCTTCCCATATGTCTGGGTCGTGATGAACTCCAAATTGATTTGCAATCACCATCATGTCCTTTGGAATTCTGAAGCCATGGAAATCGATATCTTCTAGAGCTCGGCGGTACATTCCCAACGGAACAACAGTGGTGATGCGGAGAAGTTCGAAAAGTACTGCTGATGTGTAGGGCATACTATCCCGGTGTGAAAGAGAGGGTGGATCGCATGTTGATAAAATAGAGTCAATCTCGGAATGAAGTTTCCTTTGAATTTCCGGGTTTCGGGCCATGTAGAGGAGGAGCCAGTCGAGGGATGTGGTCGCAGTGTCAATTGCAGCGCAGAAGATGTCGCCAGTCACAATTGGCTGTTCTTGTCCTATTGATGCAAATAGAATAAAAATGGTGTAATTATGTAAGTAATACGCATGACGCCATGAGTATGGCGATCAAAATGAATTAATAGCATCAGGGGCGTACCTGGGGTAGGTACTTAGAGGCAAAACTCAAAATTTTGGAAAAAAATAAACTCTTTTCAAAAGATGGTAAACGGAAAAATTGTGCCTTTTCAAAACGTGTAAATTGAAAACATTTAACCTTTTCGAAAAGTGTAAATTGGAAAAATTAAGACTTTTTGAAAAGTATAAATTTGAAAAATAGTACCTTTTTAAAAAGTGTAAATTGGAAAAATTAAAACATTTTTGAAAAGTGCAAATTGGAAAATTAAACCTTTTTAAAAAGTGTAAATCGGAAAAATTAAACCCTTTTGAGTACAAATTGGAAAAATTATACCTTTTTTAAAAATATTAAATAGAAAAAAAATCGCCCTTGCAAAAAAGTTATGCCATTTCAAAACGTGTTAATTTGCAAGAAATGGTTATTTTTTTAAAAATTCTTTTATTAAAAAATTGGGCTTTTTCAAAAAGCGAAATTTTGAAAAATTAAACCTGTTAAAAAAGTGTTAATTCTAAAAGTCATACTTTTTCAAATTTTGTGTCAAAAATTAGTCTTCCAAAAGTGCTTCGTAATTTCAAAAATTCGTTTCAACATCACACATGAAATTGAGCTTCAGCTAAGCTCCTGAAAAGCATTAAAAGCATTCGAACACATTTGCACTGTTGTCGCCAACTTGATAGGCAACCTACTTACACTTAACCAGGAATACGTGTTTTTTAAATAAGAAGTTTTTAATGCCCTGGTCGCATTTTAATCCCAAAAACGTATTATTTTAGCATTTACTAGTCCAAGAATATTATTTTAGCAGTTTGAAATGAGGGAACTTAAAAGTAGTAAATTCTAATTTGGAAAAAAATTACTTGAGACGTGGAAGCTGGACTCAAAATCCTCAGTCTGATCCATCTTGTCAAAGTATGCGTGAGTGAAATTCTCAGGCTGTCCTGGAACGTGGGTATGTCTCTGCTCCAAAATTTGTTGGTCCATGTAAACCTGAATGCTTCTGTAGCCATTAACCACTTGATTCAACCCAAAGAATTCAAGAATATGGGCGCACCACGGGAAAAACCATGACAATTGCCCCAATAGAGTTGTGTTTGTATCTGTCACTCTGGTCAATTAAAAACAGCATTTATGTACATGCTGAAAGGAACATGGTTGATTATTAATTATAAAGAAGCAAAAATAATCGTTTTCCTATTACGTTTCTAACAGCTTTGTAAAACGGGAAATTACTCGATCCCCTTCGTTAAACCTCGTTCCCATAATCACCCCCCAAAGAGAATTGATGACTGGGAATTGAAAAAAGTGCTTGATTTGTATTTTCAATGGCTTCCCTTGTCTTCGAGGGGATTTACACTTGATTTTCAAGTTGTGCAGGAAAATTCCTATTTCTGCTTGCATGCTGAATTCCAACTTAGATTTAATCACACCAAGTTCTTTGAATGTGCTAATGGTGAATTTTCGCTGCTCCCTTTGAGCTGGGCCATCCGTCAGAATTAGTCCTTGGATGTATAAAAAAATATGAATCGTTTTTAAAAATGTATAATAAATTATGAATAGTAAATTCAAATAATGAGACACTTATTTTGCTTAGTTTTTGCTTTCAAAATCCTAATGACCTTTGAGCTGTGACATTCCTATGAGATTTGGAAGTGGCGGGCGTCCGGAGAGCTGTTGAAGGTTCCACGCTTCCTTTATCAGTTGAACGTCATTCAACACAATGGCGCTAAATTTCAATTATTAAAATTGATTTAATTTAATTCGGAATAAAATTACACGCTTAGAAATTATTTTTCTATAAGCCTTTCTTTTAAAAACGCTTCATTTGCATTTTATGTAAATGAAATTTTATTTATTATTTTTATGTGGGTAAAGAAATCGTTTATCCAAAAACTCACTCTACACTTCCCAGCTGCACGGAGAAAATCGGTCCATAACTTTTCTTCCATTGAATAAATTTCATTGCAGGATTCCTTCCCAAGAAAGGCAAGTGACCCAAAAAAGGGATTCCTATCGGTCCTTTTCATGATAAAGCAAAAAACCGTTAGGAACTCATTATTTTATTCAAAGTGATTTTTTAAAACGACTTTTGAAAAAGCAAGAAATGTTAGCCGTAATTATAAAAGCAAATTACCTGGTGGAACATTTTCTTTTAATTGTGCATTGAATGAGCGCCACTTGCAACAAAAAATTACGAAAATGAATGCAACGCTAAAGAGCAGAATCGAAGTCAACATTATGAAGTCAATAAAAAATGAAGATGTGGCAAGTGGCAAATTGGCACGATGAACAAGGTTGAATAAGTTTAAACACTATGTTGTTGCTAGTTGCAGTCAAAATATTTAGGTTAATGGATAACGGACGACGAATTAATGATGAATATTTTTGATTTAAACTGGAGCTATGAATAATTAACTATGAATAATAACATAATAACTCCATATGTTGAGCTGTTAGTAGTAGTAGCTACAAATACGTTAATAAGAAAGAAGACTCCCAGTCAGCAACTATCTTTGAGCCGTCTAACCACAAGCTGTGGGATATACATATTTTGTTACGAAATAAATATAGGAACATAAAATAGAATGCATTCACAGTTGAAATTACATTGTTTTGTTTTCAAACCGTGTAGGAATTTTGACAAAGTTGTAATCGAATGGAAAATCCAAAACTTTTAAAATTCACACTTAAAGTCGCAAGAATTTTAATGTTATTACTTCGACTTTGTGACAAGCAACTGTAACGTGAGTTGAAAATAATTGATTATTATCTCTTTAATGATGTTAATATCACGTATTATTACGTTTTAAGCTAAGGAAATGGCTCAAAGTAAAGGTTTGGCAATAAATAATAATAAACCATGAAAATGGGTTGACTGGGTTCTGCTCTGGGTTTTAGAATTATTTCTAATTATTCATATCCCGTTCAAGGCTACTCCTAGAACTGCAATGTAATGGTTTGAGATTGGAAATCTAAATAAATCGCTTACTTAAAATGCATGATAATAGTATGTAAGTAATTATATCTATGTAAATTCCAAATATTTACTTTATTCTTCTTATGACTTGTATTGTTGCAATGTAAAACAAACGCTTGTTTACAAGTTAGTACATACATACAATGGTATTATGTAATTAAGCATTAAGCATGTACTTATTTCTTAAGAATTCATTGACTAAACGACAGAGAAAATGTGGAACATTTTCACTTACGAAATTAATAAATTCCAGGGTTAGTTTTTCATTTTTTCGTTCACTTTTACATGGACTTTTTACTCAGTTTGTAAGTACATGATTTTTCAGTTTTTTTTGTTTGATTCAATTTTTTCCGCTTCCTCGTGCAATAATTATGCATTTCCTGCGTTCAATCAGATCATGTTACAACAAAATGAGTAGTAATTAATTATGTATTATAACTTTACAAAATAGTGAAAGCTTCAACTGACTTTGAAGCAGAATGCCATGCTTATTAGAAGGTTCAGAATCCACTAGAAAAAACGACTACAATGACAACATGAAATGATATGAAGCACAACCATTTATTTATGCTATGTATAATATCTAACAATTAGTTAAAAATTAATTAATCACAATTCAAATTACAAAATTTTAGAAGCAAACCGTCAAACCAATGATTTGACGTTTGATAGAATGGTTTAGTTTTTAAAGCAGATTTTTGAAGCATCATTAACCCGTTCCAACAATAATAAAAGACGAGATAACACTGATTCCTATTGTGAAACAAAATCTATTCCACTTTACATTTTAACTTTTCTGGCGATGACGTTTCAAATGTCTCTTTAGTATGTACTTGAGGCCCACAGCTTTGCCACAGATGGGACAGACAAACTGTTGCAATCCCAACTCCTCACTGTGTCTTGACCGGATGTGCATGGTTAACGCATTCACACTGAAGAAAGCCCCATGGCAGTTTCCAACTTGACACTTAAAGGGTCGTTCACCCGTATGCGTTCTCTCGTGATCGCCCAGAACTTTTTCGGAGTGGAATGACTTGCCGCAGAACTTGCAATTGAACTCGGTCACTCTGCCGTGCACTATCATATGTCTTTCTAGAGAGGTTTGGTGTTTCACTGCAACAGGGCAGTGAGGGCACTTAAAGGGTTTGTCTTTAGAATGGGTTTTAATGTGCTTTCGGCAGTCATACTGGGTTCGGAAGAAAGAGTAGCAAATGTGGCACATGAACGGTCTAGGACTAGGAGGTTTTTCTCCAGTAAAGTTTTGACTATGATCGTGATTCTGATTCTGATTCACTGACTGAGGAGGTCCGGTCAGATTTATAATACTCCGTCGAGGTTGTTTCGACTTTGGCCCTGGTACAGGAACAGGAACTGGAGCTGAAACGGCTCCTGGTGCTTCTGGAGTTGAACACATGTTAAAATTTGAAGGAGGATTCGTCATCGAAAAGGAATTTATAACTACGGGAGATTCTTTCTCTCCGAGGTTCTGCGAAAAGCGACCCAGTCCGCATAAGGAATCTTGACCTTGGCGATGATGAAGACTGTTATTTTGATCTTGGTTTCTTCCATTCCCAAATTCATACTCCTGACCTTGACTTCGAACATTTGTTCCGGAAGGCAACTGAACTGAAACTGGAACTGAAGATGTAGCTGAAGTTGTGGGATGAAGTGAAATAGGAGTGATTGTAGTAGCTGCAGTGGAAAAGGGAAAGTGTTCTTCTTCTCCAGGTAATTCTAGGGGAAGATTTTCCTCGTATTCGATAAAGGTTGAAGTGCACATTGACGGTAGGTCCACATCGACTGGCTCTTGCTTCAGTAGAAATTCTGTATTTGCTACAGTTTCCAATGGAATTAGATCGGTACTGGTGGTGGTTTCTGAGGCTTTGAAACTCCGTTGCTTAAAGGCTTGAGAAGGAAACGTGCTTGGTGCGACTGAAGACGCTGAGCTGAAATTTCGAAATACAAGATGTAATAAAAACTAAATATGGTTAAATCAAAATTAGATAATTTTGATACAATTAATAATAGGCAGATAATTAAAATTTATGACCCGGTGACCGTAGACAATTAATAGTAGAACTAGAAATGACGAAGCATGTAATGTAGGTAAGTTATTAATAATTAGTAATAAAATAAATAACAATAAAATAGATAATAAAGATTATTGTGTAATGCAATGTTATTGTTTATTGGAACGAATGTAGAAGAAACAAAACGATTCTGAAAAAATATTTTGTAGAAATTTGAAAGTTACTTCTGAAAATGACAAATCGATTTAGGAAGTATTTTGAAATAAATACAAAATCAGTTTTGAAAACAGTTCACAACAAATTGAAAATTATTTCGAAATAAACAACAACACATTAAAAATGCGTTTACGAGAAATTGTTTACAAGAAAGTGAAAACTGGTCTTTGGAAAAAGTGCACAGAAACGAGAAAATAATTAACTTCAGAACTAAAGCTTTAATGATTATAAAAATAATGGATTTCAATGTTCGAACACAAAATATATTTCAGTCGTTTTGGTATATGCACCAATTTATAATTAATTATGTAAATTTCAAATTGATTTACATTGACTTTTGAGACTGAACTGAATGTTTTCCAAATGAGAGATCGAGGTGATTGAGATTTCCATTGGGATTGTAGCTCTGCTGGCCTGCTGATTTAGTCATAAAATTCTTCACGGTTTGTGATACTGTTTTAGAGTTAGTTTTTACACTAGCATTTGGTAGGTTTGGTACAATTTCCACAGGTGTTAAGGCTTCGAAAGAAATGTCAAAGGGTTCTTCCTTGATCACTTCGGCTATGGTACTAGTCTCAGTCCTTATACTTGAGATTTCTTGAAATTCAGTTTTTGTTGCTTCTTCACTGAGACCCAGAATATTATTTGTATTTGCAATTTCATCAGATAAGGGGATATCTTGATCAGTAGGAATCCATCTGGGTAGATAGAGAAAAAAAAACAAAAATCATTATCAATGAATACGTACATTCACAACTGAAAGTTAAAGATTCTAAAATACAAAATAAAAGAAGACCGTCTTCCAAACAATTAACAATATTTAAAATCAATCAATAAATATACTGAACTCGAACTCGTTGGCATTAAACACTTTCAAATGTGTTGCATTTCATTAGAAATAATGTCAAACTCGTAATTGGTAATAAATTAATGTTATTTCGATGAACAAAAACTAAATGCTAAATGACAGTCAGTAAAAATCCGACCACGGAATGAATTTGTGATTCGTATTTTATTAACAATGTGTCTATTACAAAAAACTTACTCATAATCGAACGACTTCTCTTCAAAAACGATGCACTTGACATTCAAACAATCTCCCAAATGCATTTGCAACTTATGACCTTTTAATTTGTCCAGACCAGGAAAGGTTTGCTTGCACAAATTGCAAACAAAGTAGAGTCGAGGATTAAATTCAAATCCCATTGTGTCTTTTTAATTAATTTTTGCTTCTTTTCACGTATTACTACAATAAAATAATAACCTACAACTAAAAACAAACTACGTAATGCTGAATGCATTTCATGTTTACTCCGGGCAGAAACGGAAATAGAATTGTATTTCTACTCTCTTGAGATTGCACTTGATTTTGAAAGCACTATTTAATACATAGAAACGTGGAACTAGGCACCGACAGAACAGTAATTAATATTAAGCCGACTTTGTAACCTAGTTTTAACGAGCTATTTACATTTACACCATCATAGAAGAAGAAGAGAGTTAAATAGTGAATTGATTTGCAATGAGAATGAAAACAGTGAAAATTCCAACATTTGAGTTTCTGTGGAAGCAGAAAGAAATTACCAAGGAAATCTGACTAGTGAGTGGTGAGTGCAGGAAACCTTCACTACAAAGAGCGTTAGGCTACCAGTACCAGTCACAACAATCGGCAAGCAAAAGTCAAGACTCTCACTTTTCTGATATCTTGCCAATTTCTGTGCTCGTTTCAACGTACCTAATTAATAATAATAATAATAATAATAATAGCGGGATACTCAATACCTTACAGATCTTACGGTTTCAGTTCTTACAGTCTCGTTGGTATGGAAAACTATTGAGATTTGCCAAAACTGTCAACATAATTAAAATATCCGTA
>JAAXYX010002106.1:0-18983 GCA_036851915.1 Ptenothrix huangshanensis | reverse complement strand
TTAGCTCGACTGGAGCTAGTTGCTCGTTTATTCTCGTGTAGGCTACTACATCCCATGATCTCACTATCCAAGTAATTATATAGGCAATTGAGTGAGCGAGGGCAAGGGGCTTAGGATTAAAGTGGAAAACATAGACGCCTGTCGACGGAATCTTTTACAGCTCGACTCAATGTTGAATGGGAAGTTTGTTTCTGGGAACATGTACCTAAATTTCATGGCTTGATGGAAATGAGTCGACTTAAAGGCAAGGAGAGGGAACAGTGAGAGAAACCAAAGAACCAACTGAGAAAATAAGAGTATTGGGAGAAAGCTCATAACATCCATAGTATTCAGTCCAGTTCAATTCGTAATACGATGGATGCTTGGCCTTCTTTTCCCCTTGCTTTCTACAGTCCGATTATCTGTTGTTGTACTTGTGTATCCATGAAAGATTTTCATTGATCTACCTTTAAGAAAACAGTGAGAGCGGAAATAGAATGTGGCTTGCTGGCTGACTCTGTCTTTAACTCAATGCGATGTAATGCAAGGGAATGGGAATGGAAGGAAAGACAGGCCACCCAGTCCAAACCAAACCGAACCAAACCAAACCAAACCAAGCCAGACCAGACCAGACCTAGCCAGTCCAAAGGAAAGGAAACCTTACCAGGCTATCCTGTTCCCGTACAGCCAGAGTAAAAGCAAAGTCTTTGTCGTATCCAGTTTATTGTGCTCCACATAGCACAAGTCTTCAGTTCTCCAGCTCTCCAGTCTCCAGTCTAGATACTAGATGGTCGGTCGAATCAACGGATCGATTCGAAACTTAGGGGAAAGCATAGAGGACGAGGAGAAAGAGAAAGCGAAAGCAAAAGCAAAGAGCGGTGTTCGTCTTTTTACACTAGTCTAGTTCTTACATACACATACACACGTGGGCATATCTCAAGTGCTCTCGTTAAACTTAACGTTTGTAACGCCAGCACTAAAACTCCAGTCGGACTGTTTCCTAAAAAGTATTCCTGTACTCCTCGATTCCTTCTCCGATTCCTAACTTTCCCTTTCCCATTCCATTCCCTTCACCTTACTTTCCTCGTCGGCTCGGGCTCTGCAACCAAACCACATATACACACAACTTGAGCATTTCACCAGTCTCCCTTCACTCAAGTCAACAGTGACTTTCTCCCTTTTATTGAATCTAGTCTTGTCTTCCCATTCCTTATTTTCCTCGCCAGTTCAGTCTGCCCTGGTCATGGCCTGACTTATCGCTTTCTTCTCTCGAGGAAGACTTGTCTTGTCTTCCCTTGGTCTGGTCTGGCCTGGGCTGGTCGGGTATGATCTGTTCTGGTCTGGTCTGGTCTGCCCTGGTCTGGCCTACTATAGAGACTTGATGGCCTATATATGTAGTCCAGGACATGGGAAGGAAAATAAGCAGTGGACGAGGTGAAGACTTTCAGTGAAATAAGTACATCAAGTCACACTTTTATTTTTTATTTTCTCTACCAGCATTTACAACGGCAACCCGGAGTCAGAGTTGTTCTTGGGAAAGGAAACTTTCACGCTCAATTTATATGCCCTTCCTATGTAGGCACTTGCTTCAGTCTCGTCCTGGTGCATCTATCCAACCTCAGACGAGAGAACCTCACTGCACTCTGCACTGTACTACTACTAACAATCACCCCTATATGCAAAGATATTTTCTCAAAAGTCATAAATGAATCCTTCATGGCCTGGGATCGCATGGCTTTGTAAATATATTGCCTTGTGCTCTTCATATCCAGTCAAGTTCCATAAAGTCCTTGCAACCCGCAGTAGGCCAGGAAATTCATATTTTTATTCTTCCCTTCGCGACTTCTTCAAATACGTTATCTGCTCTGCACTCTGTCTGTCCTCGTCCTCATGGAAGCATCTACCACCAGCATAGCAGCAGCAGGAATACATAACAACAACAACCCATACAGTGCACATGTACATGCACCGATAGACAGACACAGTTCTGCTTTACAACTTGTATCTCTGACGAAGAACATTTCCTCACGCTTTTTACCCCGACACAAGCTATAATCAACGTCTGAGTGTACATAGATGTATGTATAAAAACACTTTTTTGCATTTCCTTCCTCTCTATTTACAGGCGTTTTAACCATGATTATCCCTCACCGACAGAGCTCAGGACTAGAATAAGCGTCGTCCCGCGCAAAGCCCATATCCTATTAGACTAGATTACATAGCATCACATCACATTACTCATATCTGCATTCCATATTCCACCCAGCACATTTTATACCCCAGAAAAAAATCTGATTCGCTCCAAAATTCCGAAATTGTATTACTCTTAAAAAATTGCACTCATCCTCTAAACTTGTGCACACACACTCACACTACCCTCGTATGTGTCTCGGCTCTCGGCACATGCAATATGTACATAGCCACAAGGAACGTATTGCAAGTGTCTGGAAGTAATATTTGTGTCAAGGGATTCGTTTGTATGTACGCAGTCACTCGCCTCCACTTGAGTTTGAATTTGAATTTGAATTTGACTTTGACTCTGTAGATGAGGAACATAAGTTAAGTCAAGTAATAATAAAGCTATATAATATAATAAAAGAAAGGCTGAAGACAGAGTCGAGTAGGGACGTGTAGGAAGTAACCTTCCTATACATAACTATATAGATATCCTTGGAACCGATTACAAGGATAATTAATCATTATGATTGAGTGTACAATCTTTTCTCACGAGTATAAACGAGTCGACTAAATGAAATGGAATATTTGATTTCGATTAATAATTTTGAATCAGGGTTGTATAATGTTGAAAGTTGCCTTTATCAAGACAAGAGCAAGCCATTGAATATTTAAATACTCGTGTACAATCTACGGTTGCACAATTCTCCAGCTCTCCGCATTTCCACAGTCCCACAATCCCACACTTCTATAGAGTATCTTGCCACAAAGAAAGCGGGATGAAATGCCGAGACTAAGGCCGTGGGTAAAGGGAACAACAGGAAGATTTGAGGAGAAAGTCGAGTTTACCAACCTACCGTCACTACCTTTATGCATAGATTGCACACACAACCTCGGCTATATGAAGGTATGCATAATTACATGGCTGGTGGTTGGCTAGGGTTAATGTTCCCAGTGTTCGTACTCCATGGAATTTGATGAATTTGATGGAATGGAAAGGTATGTTGTAGGACTAAAAGGTGGAGAGCAGAATAAACGAGACGAGGATGTTCATGTTCAGTCAGCATCGTCTCTCTATAATCTCTACCCTAGCTTGTGCTTATGGATCGAGGACTGGAGATGGTGGGGACTGGAGATGTAGGTCATAGGTATGCAAGCAATTATGTATATGGTATAAATATATATGTGAGCCAACGTGGTCCTGACGGTGACTACTTGGAGTGTTCTAGCTTGCCTTGGTTTGGCTCTACTGCTCACTTCTGGGAGAAGGGAATCCAAGTCAGTGTGGGAGCGAAAGAAGAAAAGTGAGTAAAAGTGCAAGTAGGAATTTTGAGGATTTACTTGTAATGGATTCATGAATTGGTTGGAAAAGTTGAATGAATGGAATGGATGGAAGGGATGATAAATGGGAGAGGAAGGACTGAGAAAGAATCGAGAAGGTTGAGACTGTTGTGAATTTCATGGATAAAGTGATGGAGGTGGAGAAAAATGAGGAACATGTCATGTCTCAGAGTCAGAGTCGGAGTCGGAGGCGAGAGTCAGTGATCAGGAGGACTGAATAGGATTTTCATAAAAATAAAAAAGGTACGAGAGAGAGAGAGAGAGAGAGGGACTAAGAGATCTAAAGAGAAGAGAGAGAAAGAAAGAAAGAGTGGAAACTGTTAGGAAGCTGTAAACTGAGATGAGATGAAGTGAAGTAAGAGAAAGAGACGGAGGAAGGTATAGTGATGAAGTGTTGGTCGTGAGATGGAAATGCGAGAGGGAGAGAGTGAAGGAGAAAGTGGAAGAGAAGAGACAGGCAGGCAGGCAGGAGAAGTAGGCAGGAGAGAATGGTGGGGAGAAGTAGGCGACGGCAGGAGCGGGAGTTGCGGGAAGGAGGGAGTGGAGGCAGGCGAGTTCGATGGTAAAACGCTGTACGTCTCCAGCTATTCTGACAATGGCTGGTGTGGTGGTAGCGTAAGGTATTGAAAGTGGTGCTTCGCTCTCGCTCCTTGTGGGCAACATCAGTATCGATCAGACGGTTGTTGGAGTATCTGGGACGTAGGAGGCGATGCCTGGGTTTCTATAAGCACGCGATCTACCATACCACCACGACCACCAACTCTGACAAACTATGCTCGGCTAGGAGAACATTACCTCGTATATCTGGTGTAAGGCAGTGGAGAAGCTCACCTATACACATACACCTCGTAAAATCCTGAGACATTGCTAAACGGCCACTGTGTTCTCGCATTCTCGACTCTGACTCTGTCAGTGTGTGCATATAACGTGTAGACTCGGCGAAGTGCAGAAGCTGTGAGGAGCTACATACACACACTCAACTCATCCAACAAGGACTCGGGTCGGAGTTGCTGTGGATGGTCGGGAGTTTCGGTGGTGTTGGTTGATACTCTCGGTCTCTCGGTAGGAAGGTAGATTATAATTTGGTTGGACTGGAGAGAAGAGGTTTGTCCTGCGCTACTGCAGCCAAGTCTAACTCTCCCTCTTTCCACCAGTTCCAGTTCGCGACTTGGAGGGCAGTGTGGCTGAGCAATGGACTTGTGAGGATGTGCTCCTTCCTTGCTTCTTCTTCAACTCCTCCGTGCCTTGTCACTACTTCTCAGACACAGACACTCAAGGCATTATTACTGTTATTATTATCCTTAGCACGACCACGACTAACCGTATTAACCGTATCGAGAGCATCGGCATCGGTATCGGGATCGGGATCGGGATCAGGATCAGGATCCGTTTCCAAATCGACACGAAGACGAGAAACAGTTTGTGGTTGTTCCATGATTCCATCACCAGGGCCAGTCCCAGTGAAAACTTGTTTAGCTTTAGGAGTGACGAGTCCATGAAATTGTAGAAAAATTGTAGAGAAATTCTAGCGATTCTAGATTAGCATTGCGTCGGCAAGGAATTGACACAGTCCATTTCTCTCGAGTACACACAACTTAGATATGAATGGTACTGGTGTTCCCTGGGAGGCCAGTTTCCACGGGTCACCTACATGTGCAATTCTGACAGTCAATCAAATTCTAAATTTGTCGGACAATTTCAAAGAGTATCCGGATCCGGCAGGTCATCGTTTCTTCAAAACTACCCACACTTGTACTTCTCCGGCTTCGACTTCCACTTCTGCACCTACGGATCAGTCTCTTACTTGTACTTCGGGCAGTTGCAGTCATTGGCAAAAAGTGAGAGTAAAGTGTGACTACGTCGTCGATAGATAAGATTAGAATACAATTACCACTGCTACCGTACTTCTCCTACCTCCTCCACACACACATCTCATATCTGTCGTCTCTGTTTCCTTCTCTAGATACACCTTTCTTCTCAAAATTAACCTACTACATAAATTTAATAAATCTCTAATACTGTGTCCTAGTGCCCAGAGTATTAACGATATCTAATTAAAAGAATCTAATTCAAGATACACTAGTCTTATTCAGAACGTCGTAACCAAGGAACGTCAGCAAGATGTTTAGTTTTGCGAGTAAAATGCTCAATACGATCATGGGGACGGAGGATGGTCAGCCGCCTGGTCCAGGTCAGCCATCCCCACTCGGAGGTTTCATGTCCCAACAACCGCAGCAACAGCAACAACAGCAGCATCCGCAGCAACAACAGCAACAAATGAATCAAGGCATGAGACCCATGAGCGGTTTCCCGCAAGTCCGACCCACCCCGCAACAAGGAGGCCCACGTCCTTACGGAGGACCACCGACCTTCAGTGGACCGCGACCTAGTCCAGGTCTAGTTCGCGGGGGTCCTCCGAATTTCGGCGGACCTCCAAGACCTATGGGTGGAGCTGGCACTGGAACACCTCATCGGTTTAGTGGCCCTCAACCCCCACCATCAGCTGGAGTCAACCCTCGAGCAATGCATCCTGGAGCACCGCAACAGCCCGGTGGAATGCGTCCTGGACCTCCGCCTCCTGGAGTTCAAATCAGACCCAGAGGTCCTGGCCCGGGACCTGGCCCACCAAACATGCAACCACGTTTACCTGGAGCGGGTAATTGCCTCATTCCCTTTTTCTCATTCCCATTCATGTATGCATGCATCCAGTCTTCTTATATTCCTCCCTTCTTATAATTATATGCGGGAATCCTTTGAGCAGCAGACCACACACACGAACCTAATTGTAATTAATTAAACGTGCTCAACCATTTCCGTTTCCAATTACAACAACCGCTTTATTTATTTTCAAAGACGAACCTATACACATGTATATGTGTGTTCAAAGCTCTTAGGTATGTAGGTAGGTACTTTATCCATCTACACATGTAGGTACCTACGTAGTCGTACATGTGCATAAGTTTCGCCCCATAATCTTAATCCTGATTGGCAAACGAGAAGACAAATCGACGAAAAAGGGATATAATAATTGTAGTACACACAAGTGTAAACGGCGAACGCACCACAAGACACGAGAGAGCATGCAGAGGAGCATCAAGAGCAGGGTATCGCCTTGCCTTGACTGATTTATTCCGTGAAAGGATTTGAGGTTTATAGCTCACCGTTACCCCGCGATTTATACTTTGTGCTACTTAATTACACGGATCTCCATGGATTAAGTTATTAGCAGTCACCCTTTTAGCTTGAGCTCTCTCCTTCTATTTTTCCTCTTCATCTCTTTCGCCTTCCTTGTCTGCTACCATCTCCACTTTTTTGTCATCGCCATCATCCCGTCTACCCATACCCATCCCATGTCTTTACATCCTTTCCCATCCTTTCTCGCCTCTCTCACACTCAGTCCTTTCCAAGTCTGGTTTTTTCTTCCTTTGTTCAAATACACTTACCCACATTCACATCACAGCTCCCTGACTAAGCCTAGCCATGCCATGCGATGCCATGCCATGCCAGGCCAGGCCATGCCAGGATTCCCCAGCGGGGAAAATCCACCGTTACCGTTCCTTTCCTCTCCTTTCCTCTCCTCTTCTCGCAGAGCATTTCCAAATTCAGACTAGCCATAAGATTGTGTTTTGGTTTTGTTTAGGTGTCTTCGGATTGCTAGGAACGATTATAGGAAAGCCAAAGTCACGAAATTATGCAGAGCTGCTGAAATGCTATTGAGCCCATACATTGATTCCGAACCAGCTGCAGAAGAGCGTAGCTAATGTGGATACAGAGAGATTTTGAATACCTATGTAGATAGCCACATGTAGGTATTTTGTATTTAAGAGATACTAAAGGAGGACGATAAAAGTATGTGTAAGGTGGAACATACCTAGGCTAGCAGTTGGAGGCACCCAGTTCCAGTGAATTCGTAATGAAATTGAAATGTGAGTTGTCTGATGGGGGAAAGAGGAAAATCGAAATTGAAATTGGAAAATGAAATATTTAATGAATAAATTAATGAGTGTGCAGACAAGGAGCGAAAGGGAAGAGAGGATAGGAATGATAATTGGGACTGAAGTTTAAAACCAGTCTCACGTAATTGTTTCAATGGGGAGAGAGAGAGAGAGTGTGGAAAGTGGAAGTATGTAGGAGGCGGCCTAGTCTGTGGTTGGGCACATGAGGATGAGAGTTTGTGGTGTGGTTGGGATGTGGATGGGGATGTGTTGATGTGTGCCTATTCGTATTGATTGTTGATGGTAAAGTGATGATGTATTGAAGGAGTTGGCGTTGGTGTTGGAGCTACTGGGGCAAGTAGTAGTGGAGGAGCACCCGTTCCGGACGTTGATCTGAGTCATTTGAGTGCTGAGGAGAGAGCCATGATAGAGAATGTAATGGCCAAGGCTCAACAACTGGAGCAGGAAGCCCCTCCTGCACCCGCCACCACCGGTCCTCCTGGCATATTGTCGGGTCAGCAGCCGGGACCTCAACGGATGATGCGGTAAGACAAATTCCATCTTTCTTTCCCTTCTCTCTTCCCCGCCGTCTCTATACCTTCCCCAGCCACAGCATTATCAACATTAACCATCCTACTGCCCACTCATCCATATAAATATGCATCCAATCCAACCACCTATACCATCACTATGTATATGTACCTACATGTACACTCTCTATCCTTCCCTTTTTACTCCTACCTCCCATACACACCATCATCATATCACCATCATTTTCTGGCTCTGGCTCTGGCTTTGGTTCTGGTTCTGGTTCTGGCTCTGACTCGGGTTCTGGTTCAGATTCCGATTCACCCATGCAATTTGCATCTTCCGCTGCACTTCATTTATGCTTCTATAATAAAATACAATCACCGACACGCCGACACAAAGTGAATGGTGCATTTATTCTACCTACTTGTGGCAGCCCCACACATAGATTTGTAATTTTCGGACGTATGTATGAACCTTGTCTAGATACCTACACTAGCTTATTTAACTAAACCATCAAATTCACCCTAGTATTTTTTATTTCATTTCCTACCGCACTCCAGAATATATGTAGACACCTACCTAATTTCTTACCTCTCTCACTCTTTCTTATGGACTCACATCCACATCTTGATTCCTTCTTCCATATTTTATATAATATTATCTTCACCTACTACTAATACTTTCCCATCCACACTTATGTATTATCCTATTCACTTTTTTTGCATGAGCAGAGTACTTAGGGTTATGATGATAGTCTTAGAGTGGTGATCGCGTTGGCGTTGGCTTGGCGGGTGTAGGATTATATTATACCTATGTGTATGTATGTATACCTATACTAAGGATAGTATGATTATGAGGATATCAACAACTAACTACGACCATAACTTGCGTCTAACTCCTCTTGACTTTCTCCGCTCTGTTTAAGCTGGTGGTGTTGTGTGTCTCGGTTCGTTCTCCTCCTCGGTTTCGGTCTCGGTCTCGGCCTCGTTCTCAGTGTAGCTAGAGAGCCCCGTCATTTCATATGCAATAATGTGCTCTACATCTGAATCAGGCATCATGCATAAGGATACATACTCTTCAGCTGTTCAACTGCTCCAATGAGAAACACGAGAAATAGATGGAATAAAATATGTAAAGTGCTTTTCGGTTTTCTTTTTCGACGAAATTCTAGAAAACTATTCGGCTACTATTCCACTATTTTTCCACTGCTTCTACTCTCACTCGGCCTCTACTCTACTCTACTCTACTCTACTCTACTCTACTCTCAATTCAACTGCTACTGCTAGTACTTCCACTTTTTTCTTCTCCTTCTTGTGCAACTATGTTTCCATGTATTTTTCCTTGGGAGTGATATAGGTATTGGAATTGGTACTGTGTGTATCATCATCACACATATTGGTCGTGGTACCTATACCTTTCTACTATATAGAGCGTTGCTGTGTATATCAATTCCAATTTAGTTGGTATACTCGCTTCTACATAATTCAAAGTACAAGTGCCTACACCTACAACAACAACTGCCAAGTGAGCGAGCGAGTGAGTTCATGGATATATGAAGGAGCTAGTGCCACTGCTCAGAAACTCAAACCACGCACCCAAACTCCCTGAATTTTTAATATCTCTCAAGTAACTACCAACAGATATTATTATCCTGAGAGTCCTTGCGTGACGTGACATATTTATAAGTTTTGAATTTTCCTGGAATACATTTCTATTTGCTCTTGCTCAGTAGACTACTTACACCCTGCGATTAGCTACGCATACAATTTTCACTTTACAGTTTTCCCCAAACCTACTTCTTCCCACTCACTCAGTTAGGATAAGGATAGGGCCGGAAAATAAGGAAAGATTAAAAATAAAATGTTTCAGGGAAGGAAATAGGAAGGGAAGAAAAAGTGAAGGAAAAAAAGAGAGAGAAAAGTGGAAGGAGAAAATGTTGAAAAAAGGAGTAGCTATAGGCACTTAGGTACTTACTTTTCTGCTCTGTATCTTTTACCCTACCATGTGCCCCACAAGTATGGGGTCGTAGCAGTTGACGTTTGAGCTACATGGATAATAATAAATACAGTATTAAACTGGAATTTATATCAATAGCCGAATCACTTGTGCTCTAGTTCTAGTTCTCGTTTTACGTCTGTTTATGCGACTTATGATAAGCATATCAAAGGGGATAATAATTGTAGAGCCTTTTCACTGGAAAAAACCTTATCCTTCAACTCAGTCCCAGTTCATAATACTACAACGCCACCGCCAACGCCAACGCCAGCACCAACACCAACACCAATACCAACTACAACTACAACTACAAATACAAATACAAAACTACAACTACCATTACTCCAGCTCTGGCTTGTAGTAATATACCTACATGCACTTAAGCCTACACTTTCGCTTCCTACACTAGCCTAGCCTTTAGAGAGAAAACACTAGAAAAGGAAAACATTGGAGTAGATGAAAGTACACATGTAGAGCTTGAGAGCTTATGGACATACTACTAAAGAAAACACAACGACCTCATCATTGTTGTGTACACACCAACACTAATTCTACCTTTACCTCTATTGATATCAATACAATAGTGTGTCTCTGTGACTCTAACTTATATGCATATAAATGCATATCTGGTCTCCATCGATATTATTCTAGCAAGTTTATGATACGTTTGTGAAATATAATAATTGCTATTGCTTTTACTCGTGTCTATCAAAGCCTCCTGCATTTTATGTACACACAGCATATTTTATTAATAGATCCTCTGATTGCCAAACGCCAACCTCAACTTCCTAATGATAATCTCGATTTCTCTTGCCTTTCTCTCCCTTCCTTTCTATACTGATACTCCATTCCATGTGTGTATGTCTATGTAGAATTGGCTCTTGTCTTGATTCCTGCCTACTTACAACTTAGTGAAATTAATACCTCTATAACTCCCCTCCACCTCCACTATACCTAGTGGAACGTCAGCGTAATGTGTGAAAGCATTAGGTATTTTGTATGTGCGGATCAAGTTGGAGAAGAAAGGGAAGGAGAAAACCTTGGTCTTGATCAGAGTCCTGGTGTTGGTTCTGGTTCTGGTTCTGGTTCTGGTTCTGGTTCTGGTCCTGGTCCTGATCATGATCCTTATCCAGATCCTGGTTGCCACGATTTTGCTTCGCCCGCATTGGGGCCATATGTAGGTGCCTATAGTACTCCTGAGATGCCTACCCACCTACGTACGACATGCACCACTTCATCCTGAGAGTAAACATGTAGGTAGGCGTCGGTAGATGTAGATTCATGAGGCCAGAGCTATGAAGTTGGTTGAATGTTCAATTGGAAAGTTACTCCTTGTCCTTGTCCTTATAATATATGGGAAGGAGGAGGAGGGGGACTCGTGATAGATGCATGCAGGTAGGTAGCTCATACGTAGCTAAAGTGAAGGATAAGATGAGATGTATACTGTATGGCTGTGACTAGAGTTGGAGTTGGAATCATAAAGAGTAGCTATACACTATACAGTCACAGCTACTAATATCCTTCTCCCTGTTGCTATGCTTACGTGTACTGGGTTTCTAGACCAAAATAAAGCGGATGACAAAAGCCTCATGGTGAATTTCTTCCTGAGGCAGCACTATAGTGTAGAATTGAGTTGACTTCAACTTTAAAACGGAAAACACGTTGCTCCGACGTCGTCGGACGCGGACTGCATGGGGAGTTTGAGGATGTTTGAGAACTCCATGAGCACTAACGCTGTTAGCTCTACTGCACATACAAGTCGTAGTAACTAACCTCGTATGATCACCAGCTCCCATTGTTTACACAGATAGCATTGATAACAACGATTGCATTACGTCATTATATATTCCTCACATGAAGGCCAGGGGATTGGCATAGAATTAAGGTTTACAGGGTAGAGTTGTACTTGAGCTTGTACATGCACTTGTCTTTGTACTCCGAGCTTTGTTTTGGTTTGACACACCAGCAACCGAAATCCATTTGATTCCATTACAGTCCAGTTCAATTCAGTCCAGGCCAAGCCAAGCCAAGCCAAGCCAAGCTAGTCCGGGCCAGGCCAGGCCAGGCCAGGCCAGTCCAACCCAATCTTGATGTCATTACCTTGTCCAACCAAACACCGACATGATAATGATAATGTGACCGAAAGTGCGCAGCAGTGTAGGTATCTCAAAGTGAGCCTGTCGTTGGTGTTGGCGTTGGCGTGTGTGGAGGAAAGGTATAGGTGCTGTGTCTGTGAAAGGATCTGAAAGTAGAACGGGAATAAGCTCATACAATCAGAATTATCTGCGTCCAACACACACTCACACACACCTTACACCTTAGCCTTCACCAAGACTGGGTTGGGTTTAGTGTGAATTACTCTCCCTTTCCCATTGTGCTCCAGGTACAAAGTAAAAGTTTTGACGTGCGGCAAAGTCTGCAGGCTCACTTTAACTTTGCCTCCAACTTGGACTTGGACTTGGTTTTGGTTTTGGTTTCGACTTCCATTTCCACTTCAACCTCCAGATGCAAGAATAACAATGGAAATGTCGACGCGTAGGAGCTCCTCAATGAGAAAAACTACACGAAGCAAAATAATAATAATCAAGAAATTCCGCGTCACGTGCAGTGAGTTAGCTTATTGCTGGAACGCTGGACGTTATTGGACTTGTATTTAGCGCTTGACTTGACTAGAAGCTAAAGAGGACTATAGGACTGAATGCAATACTACATATGAGAACCATGTCTGTGTCACTAGAAGCGAGGAAATCATAAGATCAGTTATGATATGACAGACATGTTGCGTGAGAGGATGGATTTGTGGATCTAACTGACACAAGCCTGGTAATATTTTGCAAGAAAAATAAAAGGATAAGTACTCTCGACTCGAAATGGTTTGTTCCCATCTCACGCGGCCCAAGTCAACGTCAAACACGCCATCTTAAGTCATGCATGGTAATGGAATGACAGAGAAAGAAAGGACAAAAACAGCGAGAGAGAGAGAGAAAGAGAAAGAGAAAGAGAGAGAGAGAGAGAGAAAAAGGAATGAGTGGAAGGAATGGAATCGAAAATCGACGGCCTTTAGTGCTTTCCTTCTGCCCGCATTCCAACATTTCCAACTCCCCATAGTAGGATCATGGTAATTTGAACAATTATTATTGAAATATTTTCATGTGCAGATATGTATGTATTGTGGACTAGGCGTGGCCAGACTGGGGGTGTGATACAGTGGGGGATACTAAACGAAATAGGAAATGTATTAGAAGCCAGTAGTAGAAAGGGAAGGTAATTTGCATCGCATAGTTCTGACAATATAAATGTGGCTTTATAATTTCCCCTTTTTTCACGGAACGTCCAAAAGAATATCGTGTGGGATGTGCATGCCGTTATACTCCGTAACGGCTAAAGTATCATCATGAGTGAGGAGTCTGAGAAGGAAGAAATAGCAAAGGCTAAAATTAGTGGAACAAGCCTTTGAAACCTTTTTCTCTTTTCTCTTTTCCATTTTTCTTGGCAGTGGAGATAGGAAGGAATTTTCTTTATGTAGCTATAATTCAAAAATCCCATCTACTACATCCATACATCCATTGTAGGGTGTTGAATGTGTCTGGGTCTGAGAGTGCAAGAGTGCGGATTTACGGGTAGCATGCGTTCAGAGCTAAAAGTCGAAAGTCAGAATTGGAAGGCGGAGAAAGTTTTAAAGAAAGACGACTTAAAAAAATAGTGTATACTCGGATTTCACTTTCTCTCTATACTCTCGACAATTCTTTTTCTTATCCCACCAACCCAGACAAAGAGAAGATCAGCCAAAGATGGCGAAAGGCGGTTGGTTAGAATTTTCGGAGAGAATGGGCATATAGGAGAGGCTAAAGGCATTTTCGAGGACGAGGACGCGGACTAGGACGAGGACGCGGATGAGGGAAAGGAAAAGGGAAAGAATGAAAAGTTGACAATCTTGCATTAGGTCAGCACCACAGAGAGCACAATTTCTATATGAATTTTTTCTAGATCAAAATACATGAGCTAAACGGATACGAAAACCTGCTACACTTAAACATAATATCATGAAAAATGGGAGTTTTATCGAGAGTAAGTAGAGTAAACTCGATTCACGCATACACACAACCAGTACATGTGTCCATACTCCATCGAAACTTACATTATCTAACTCCATTATGAAATCTACTCTTGGCTGCATATAGAAAAAAAATCAACAACCAACAACCAACATGATGTAACATGTAATACAGTCTTGTCTCTCTCTGTATCTCTGTAGTCCAAGACTATAGAGATGGTCTATATCCTCTGTATATGTATATGTATGTAGAACCGGAGCTGGGTTGACGTTGGCATTCGCTTTGGCTCCACTTTGACTTTTCCCATACTTGCTTCCCTCCACCCTTATACATACGTGCATACAGCTCTATTACCAAGTTGGTGGAGAGAATGTCGCGAAGAAGGAGAGTGAAGCTTTAAGTTTGCTGCAGAGACTTTACTTTGTAACTTGTAACGTAACCTAGTGTAATGTAATGTAAGTGAACGTGCTGTAGCATGTGTTTCAATCGCTGAAGAAAGTCGACAAAAAAGTTTCCTTCCATCGCCGTCATGTTATGTTCAATGCGGTGTATTGTAGTATGAGGATGCTGTAGCAGGGAGGAGAGTAGTGTGTGTACTACTATAGCGTCGTAGTCGTACAAGTGGAGCACTGGAGAAATGTGTAGTACACGAAAGTAGTATAGCGTACGACTTTTTACTACATGAGAGTAGAGTAAGTCCCAGGGAGACATGTCGTCGAAGAGATGACGTTAAAATCTTAAAAACGTTTCCCAGACTTCCTTATCCAAATCATTCCCACTATGTCCATACAAGCGGAAATTTTTTTGAGAGCATCACATCCCTTATGTATCTAGTTTCACTTTCATTCCGTCCAGGAATGTCGTAGCTATTCAATTTCATCTGCTGTGCATCTTTCCTACGCGGCAAATGTCCGTTTCCACATCCTACTCACAAGTCATGTGACTCTCGTCGACTCTGGTTCTCCTTCTCGCTGGAATAGATAAATTCCTGGCAAATTGAACGCGACATCGAAGAGGGCCATTTAAGGAGGTGTACATTAAAAGGACGATTTAACATGGATGAGCTTCCATGTGGAAATCCATACCATTTGACATGCCATCACATTCCAGCTCACGATTAGTACTCCCAGCTACTCTACTCCTGCCCATCTGTCCTCCTCCGCTACTTGTCATTCCTCCATAATTCTCCGCTTCTCTTCTCCCTTCTTCATATCTCACATGGTCAGTTGATCAAGACGGTGGGGAAAGTGAGAATTAAACACCGAATGCTGCAAAGATGCAGAGCGGTAGCTGCATAGGTAGTGTGATGACAGCAATAGGAAGTGAAGGAGCCAGAGAGAGAGAGAGAAAGAGAAACTTAAAGCTGCTCTGGAAGGGAAAAGACGTCTCTCAAATCCTTTCAACTTTTTTTATTGACACAAATATTCGTCGTTAAGTGGAAACCTCCTGTGTTATTATACGTTTATGATTTTCCTCTTGTGATCTTGGCAGGAGGTTGAAACATGAAAAGAGTCCACACACTTACTTACTGTTCAACTGTTCAAGTTTTCAAAACGCGTCATTACTTTTTACTGCAACTTTCACTTTCAGTCAGCATACGACTCAATTTCCCTACTGATCTCTCTCTCTCTTTCTCTACTTCTTCAAAATCTCGTCGGCATTTCTTTCTTTGCCTTGGATTATGACTTGAATGGGATAAAATGGTTAGTATTCAAATGACCATCGTAAACTTGTTTCAATTTAATGGACATGGTGTGTGGGTGTAGCTAGGGATATATATATACCTGTATAAGTGCAGTATAGTATAGTATAGTGCACACTCCAAGGGTATATGCGTAAGCGTGGGCATCAACTAATGCAATCACCTGAAGACGATTCGGGAAAAGCCTTATACCTCCCAAGGTTTATGTATACCTACTCTACACATTGGTCTATTGGTATATTCATTACTTAACCCATTGACGAGTGGGCGATGGTGATACCATAGAATCCATATAAATGTGCAAATAATTACATGGTTGTGTCAATGCTTACCTTCTAGTCTACGACTACTGGGTACCTACTCCTATTACTCGTATAATTGTCTATAGGAGAGCGCGAAGGAAGCTTGAGTTAGATGGGGTTTGTAGTTTGTAAGTTGGTAGGTACATACTTCACAGGGTTTGTCTACTTGTCTACTTTACACAAGGATTTGTTGCCAAAGGTTGTCTCTCATGGGTTGTCATTTAGCTTGCTTACCCAAACACACACACACACACACACATCGGTACGTTTGTACTTTGTACATGTACTACTGGAGAAGACAAGCATTTGATTACAAATACAACTTGGGTTTGTTTCCCTAATCCTTGTTTGCTTTTCTCGCAATCCTTTTTACCAGCTTTCCTTCCAACTCAACTACACTTTACAGAGGTACCTACGCTTGTGTGCTTTATGGAAAAGGAAAGTGCAAGACAAAGCAAGCTTTCACCAATTACTTTTTATCACCAATTTGCACCGTACGAAATTCGTATATTTATTCCCATGTTCTGGCTAATAAATTCCTTGTTGGTGTCTATATAATTACATACAACTCTCTCTCTCTCTCTCTCTCTCTCTCTCTATACCTTAGTCTTACCTACATCTTTCTTTGATTTTCTAATTAATTTTGTTATGATGTATTTTTCCAAAAATTAATAGCATCTCGGATAGGAAAAGAGGAGTTGATGAAATTATCAGTGTTATTGAGGTCAGAGTCAAAATAAATCAAGTTAGATAGACAAGCTCCATCTCATCCACAGCCACAGCCACAACTACCACCCAAGTGTATGTACATACATACATATTTTCAAGGCATAGAATTGCTCTTGGTGTACATACAGTTTGTCCCATATCTCATGGCTATAAAGCCACCCTGACTGGTGGGATTTCTCGTCCCGTCGCTCCCAAAGTACCAAATAAATGAGCTGTTAGTGCCTTCGGATGATATTCGAGCAGTTAGTATCTCCCGGATTTAGTTGACCCCGGTGGATTGCGCGGGTCATTGGGGAAAACAAAAATAATCTCGAATCTCTCGCACAAAGTCGGACAAACTAGCTTTTTACAGCTTTAATTCGCTCAAATTTTCTTCATTTATTTATGACCTCATGTGACCTAGGGTCACTGTAATATACATAATGCATACGGAGCTGGTACATTTATGTTGTTGAGTTCTTGGAGAACGATAACTTTTCAAACTGATACTCTTCCCTTAGAGGGATGAATAAATCAAGGACGCTGCTCCGCCGTGAGTCCCACTGTATACCTACTAGTAGGTAGCAGTAATAAAAAGCATGATGATGATAAAAGCTCTGTCAAGAGGAAAATCATGAAAATTTCAATAATTTATTAATCAAACAAACAAGTATTTTGATGGTTGTGAGAGGAAGAGGAACAAGGGAGAGGAAATGGAGCCTATACTCATGTCTAATAGCTTTTTAAATTAAAATTAGTTATGAGGAGACAGCAAAAGCTTTTAACTTAATAGGCTTCTACCGGTCTTATTTTATTCTTAGTTGTTTGTCCATACGATGAGCGAGGGAAAGGTTATGGCCATGAGGAAATAATGAGATGAACCATAAACTATTTAAAGCTTCGTGCAACAGTCGGAAGTGGTTTTATGTGGAAAGTAAAAGAATTTAAAAAAAACTCTTTCCTGGAAATATAAATAAGGTTGTTTCTTCAGTCTCTCAGTAGTGTGTCTACATGCTTAATACACATGTACAGTAGACATACTGTAGGGCTGTTAGATGCACACAATGTACTGGCAAGTGGTCCATGTTGAATGATATGGGTTGGAGTTGGAGACCAGAGAAGTGAAGAGTAGAGGGAAGGTGTACATACAGAAGGCGTGCAGTGTGCACTGGTTCTATTCTACACTGTAACTGTAGGCAATGCTTTTGTTCATTGTATGTTACCTACAACTAGAGTAGAGTAGTACTATACGGTGGCAAGAGTACAAAGGGGCAGCGGTGGCAGTATCGGATGCTCTCTAGTATGGAATGAGTAGGGCAGGAACAGGAATAAAAAGTTTTTGTCTGGCTTGGATTTTCGAGGTCTGATGAGTGCATAAAGTTCAAAGCCCGTCGGAGTTTTGAATTCCTTTCTACTTGGATACTTGTAGATAATTCGAGTTGAGATAGAAAGGTGGATAGTAGGTGTGTGTTTCTCTCTAAAGCGGTTCATCTACAGTATTCCTAGAGTAGAGAGAAGGTAGTTGAGTTTAGTTTGACGGTATGCTACGATATTTTCCAAGGTATGCTTTGGCATGCCTATGGTGCTGGTGGTGCAGTGGTTTAGCGAAGCTGAATTCTAGCGTCAATGTAAACTAAACGAGAGCTAGAGAGAGAGAGAGAGAGGGAAAGAGTCAGAATTTCGAGGCCAAACTCTCATAGAGAACAGAGGGAAAGGAGAAGTAAAAGACATGGTAGTGCATGTCGCGTTCATTGAATTTGCATAAATCAATAGAGGTAGAGAACTCAGATCTAGATGCCCTGGCCCTGGCTGGGTTACACTTACACGCTCTGTGTTTGTGTCTCTGTCATTTCTGTACTTTGTACAGTGCACTGTGTTTCCTACTCTACTACACTATCTTCTGGCTAGCCGAATCTCCAACGACTAGATCAACTGGCTGGCTTCACTTGCCCTCCTCTCTGCTCTGCTTTCCGCGGCTCCACTCTATTCTCTTATCATATCTAGCATTCCAAACCTAAGTATCTATTCTGTATTAACGTATGTTCAGCTGTAGGCTGATATACATGTAGGTACTCTCTTAGCTTCTGCTAGTAGTCCTGTACTGTTGACAGTGTTAAATTTCAAGAGCTTGTTTATCCCTTCTCTCTCTCTCTGCCGCTCTTTCACTCTTTCTCTATTCTCTGTCTTCTCTATATCCTCTTTGCATTGGCTTTGTAAAATAGTCGGGAAATGACTTTGACGGGACTCGTGAGTGTGAGCC
>JAAXYX010002105.1:0-18983 GCA_036851915.1 Ptenothrix huangshanensis | reverse complement strand
TGCTTATCTACCTGGTAATTGAAATTCAAAAGTTGGTTGTCAATAATTTTCTAGGCAAGTGTTTTCTAGTGTTGCACCTGCAGTTACTTATGGATGTTTCTATAGAAGGTAAGTTCAAATTGTAGTATAGTCTTAGCGGAGACCACTCTCTCAAATACCATCCTTTTTTAATGTAAAAAGGATTAAAATAAGAGCAGTTTTGCCATGTACTTACCTTTCGAATGATAAGGCGCGGTAGAGCCATTTCGGTGACGCTGCAAACGAGTTTGACCGTACTACCGTAATGTATGTAACCATCCCTGACGGTGAACTCTTCAGAGTCGGGCTCATTGTCATCTACTATGACAACCAATGGCGACCATTTTCATAAAACAAAATGCCCAGTTAGATCAACTATTCATGTTTGGATTCGGAGAAAGTCAATTGATTGAAATGAAATGAAGGACTGAAGCAAAGTCAAAGGATAACAGAATCAAGATTCGATTTATTTGTGTAGACATTCTTACCCAAATGAATGGTAAAAGCACCCCATTGTGTCGAAGACGCATGAAAATTCCCATTTTCTACGTGAAGGTAACGCGTGCTTACTGTTTGTGACCGAAGACGATTGAACAAGGCAACTTTTGTCCCACTGGCGATGCACACTGGAAGGAAAGGAAGGAATTACAAATGTTATATTTATTCAGTTCACATCCCACTTCTAGCAGGACATGGTTCTACTCAATGTTTATTTTGCAATGTAAGGGAAGTACTCTCACAGTCGGCATTTTTCAGCGATTGCTTCTTTTTCGATGGTTTTGATATCACTTTGATTCGTTTACTGTGAAACAGACCTATGTCTTGACCGTTACCATAGAACATTTTCACCGAGAGCATAAAATGTTTTCGTTTGTCCGAGTCTGATATGTATAATGTCTTGGCTGCACAATATTGCTGTCGAGGTGCAAAAAATCCCCAAAATACATTAGCTAAAGAGATCCTTTAAAAAAGTGTATGGTCAAAGAACGCTGAGAGTATTCAATCACTCTTGTTACCTTGCCATTCAGATCCAACTGCTGCATATCTTGGTCAGAATTACCAATGCCGATGAAGGCACAGAGTTGAGAGCCCTGCTCACTTTCTCCCTCCTTCAGGAGTTGATCACGCTTTCGTCTCCAGCCATCCCCATACAAGTAAATACAAGGAGGAGGACAGAAAAAACGCTTTTCATTTCCATATGACTTCTGAGCAACTTTAGCGTGTTGTATCACGAGCACCATATCACCCCGATCACGAAGATATCTCGTCATAGCATCCCTGGTTAATCGCTGTTCCTTACTTCGGTAAATTGACGAACTGTACATTTCATTTTACTCCATTACATTCTCTATCCCTTTTTTCATTTTCTAACTTTCGCGAGTTTTCCTTTGAAAAATAACGAGGAATGTACAAACTTAAAAGTTGAGCTTACCTAAACCTTTCAAAAGGAACTGGAGGTGAAGGCGTTGGAAGTGGGGAGGGTGGCGTGTGGACGGGATGTGGCATGAGACCTCCATGTGTCAAACCAAAATGTGGAGGCAAACCTGGTGGAGAGCTCTTCATGTGGGTCAGGTGATGAGGATGACCGTGAAGTAAACCTGGATCTCCTCCATTCATCTTCTCTGGAGGAGTTAATGAGCCTGGGACGTAATTACTACTGTGTGGGTGATCTGAAACAAATACATTAATCTTGTCCTTAGTTTCTTGCATATTTCATTCCCAACTTTCACCAGTCTGCACAGCACCCATGTATCCCTGCCAGCATTCATGTATGTATATAAGTAACTATGTTGTATATGTAGGTACCTAGAATAGCCGTGTAATTACCAACGGACCAACAGCTGGTGTCATCAACAACCTTCTACTTCTAACCCTACACATATGAAAGCTTACGTCACTTGCTGCAAATACACAAAAACAGGATGCAATCCTTTCTTTATGTGATTTACACCATTAATGAATTCCACCTAGTTCCTAGTTCCAGGCAAAATGGATCCTGAGAAATACACTCAATCAGCTCTCTAATGTTTCATGTATCACCATGTTGATCAAGTTAATTTTGTGTTCTTTTCTATATCCCGACTTTGTATAAAAATAAAACGTATCCAGTTGCAGTATATGTTTGTAAAATTCTTACTACCCAATTCTATCGCATACACGGATGTTACGGAACAAAGGTGGCTGTGACTTTCCGTCCGTTTTTTTGAAGTACCTAGGCATGCACTATCATAAATAGAGTTGAATATATATGACGGTGCTAAAGAGGAGTTTATCGGCGGATCTCAAAGATACGGAAGGAAAAGAGAAAGAAAATACAGCGAAAAGTGCTTAGAGAAAGAGAGAAATAAGAAGGGAAAAAATAGAGCGAAGAACTTAAAGAAGTCGGAACTACTGCAGTATTTCACACAGTACAAGGCCAACAGACGAAAAATTCTCAAATAAAAATGTAATATAGTTTCATTCAGAGTTGAACATACGGGCACATGACCGTATCGCAATCGTACACAGTCCCACATCTACAGTGTGCCGTGCCCATATTTCTACCGACAAGTATATTTACCTGCTATATTGAATACTGACACTGACAATTTGGATGTCAGCGTTTTCCCTTCGTGGCCAAATTGTATCTGTGGACTGTGGACACATACATTCACATACCTACCTACATATATGTATAGTGTATGTACATAGACCTACGGAGGGATACATGGAACAAAGCTCAAAACTCAAAACTCCTTAACTTCCTACCGTTTGCTGAATAAACATTGAGCATACTATATTCAGATAATAGGGAAACACGTGGACTGGACGGATGACCGTGGCTCTTGTGCCTCAAGTAAAGTCATGCCATCAACTTTTTTCATGGTAAACCACGACGAAAAGAGTTGAGACACTGAAATAATGTAACAGGGTTCTTCTCAAACAGTCACCAAATTAGAAAAAAGGAAGCAAAATTATTTGCTGTATCTACACATCTATAGAAAAGCTGGAATAAGTAAATCGTCTTGGTTTTGCTATCTCGTACAATTTGTATCGCAACTAGACGGTATTGGAATTGGAATAGACGAGGAGTGGAATAACGTGGTTCAGATTATACAGACCTATCCAGTACATAGCTTTAGCATTACTTTTACTTGCTTGTCGAATAGATATCAGTGAATTAACAGGAGCACTGAAGTAGTGCCGTGCATGTAAACATCTTTCAAGTATGTAATGTAGTACATGTGCATGCTAGCTTTTGCTTTGAAGCTTTAAATCCGAAACGATCCTATTCGTTATCATATATGTACATTGGAAAAAAGGAACGTACGTACGTCTGGGAAGGTTCAAGAAGAACTACGGAGTTCTCTATCACTTACATACTTGTTTGGCTTGTGTAGATTGAATGGAGCCAGAGCTTAACTAATAGTATGTAGGAAGAGATGTTGTTGAATGGGGGGCAGTGAGCGTAGTCGTATGTATTTGTATGGATTTTTGGGTTTTCGACAAAAGAGAGAGAGAGAGAGTCTAGGACTATGAAACTAGGAACCCCGGAACGAAGCACCTGGGAAATTCCCACGGTACCCCAGAAAATTCATCACATGCCTCCCCATCCCGTCCGACAGTATGAACTGATACTATTCACTTCCCTATAACTTCCCGTCTTCCTACATCCATGTCTGTCCGTCTATCTACCTCTTTTTTCCAATCCTTCTCAAGTCTTTCCAGTTCCTATATTATCTTCACCTTCAAACTAATGGGCACAAATATACTTCCGATGCTACTTACTTACTCACTCAATGTTATGTGTACGACGCTCAACATCACTCAGTTGTACATACGTATTTTGCCTTCCACTTCCACATGCAGATATATTATACACTTCCCTCCGCTCTGCTCTCATGTTCTCTCCTCTGCTTTCCACTAACTCCTGTGTGTTAAAACTCTATTCCATCCCCAATAAATTAATCCACTGTGTAGAAAATGCACATGTGATTCGTACACATGTAAAAAAACGTAGGTACATGTTCCATGCAATTTGTTATAAGAATGGCTTGATCGTTTTTAAGTGGTGGCTATGAGCAATTTTCAATGATCCATGACTTGGTTTCAAAGTGTCTTGTCTTAGTTGGAATGTGTCTCCACGTCGACGACTACGACTGCCCAAAACGTACAATTGTAGGATTAGAATAAGAACAAGAATAACTTTCAAAATAGCTCAATTAGATTCATTTTCACTGGCATTCGGAAGACAAATAATTTTTGTTTTCATGCTTTTGATTCGGAAGCGAAGCACGGCTTTTGGTCTTTCTAGTTTCTATCTTTTCCATGGATAAAATAAACCAAGGGAAGAGAATAGAAGGGAAAAATACCGACGAATGAGTATGGAAAGAGCAATAATTACTATTGAAGGATTATGTAGGATCTACACTGCAAAAACTAAACGATCTCAAAACAGGAACAAATGCATCTGAAACACATATTTAGCACAATTTACGAAGTTAGGAGACTTTTTAAGTGCATCACAAATGCATTAAAATGCATCTTGGACTGCGAGATCCGCTTTAAATGCACTTTCATGCGTTTTAGATGTTCTTTAAATAAACTTGAGATGTATTCAAGGTACATTTCTAATTGTAGAAAACCCCTAGTAGATTTTTGCAGTGTACAGGTTGAAAAGCGAAGCATTGAGAATTGAGACAAATTAATAATCATGAAAGTTTTACGAACTAAAGGTTGCAGTATGTACCTTACTATAACCACCAAAACAAAACAGAAATGCTAAGAGCCCATTTCGTATAATGGAGAATAATGAAGAAAATTGATAATTTAACAACACTTCTGAACGAATACCGTCAGTTAAAAATCAAAATGTTGTACATCATCTTTGTAAGTCATTATTATGCTTTGCATGGGCATTGATAAAGTCTTATTTAAACAATTACATACATGCTTAAAATTCAAGTTACCTAGGTCCATAGCTAAATTTACTAATTAAGAATAAAGCGCTAAAATACAGTCCAGGTCTGTTGTAATAAATAATTTTTCCTTTTTGTTTTTCAATATTATTTTTCGCCTCTAGTTAAAATGTGGATATGTCGCATTTTAAATAGTTACCGACTACTATTTTGTTTAATGAGTTACTGGCACAAAAAAATGAATTTCATGATCAAGGATTTGCTAAAAATGAAGACGAATTTTTAAACGAGATAAAAGGAAGAATCTGAATTGTGACTAACTATGCATGGACTAATGGGAAGGGAGAAAAGGATGGGTCTAGAGTCCTTTGAATGAAGAAAGAAATGATTAATGAGTTGTCCTCGTGCTTTTCAATTAGCCATACTTGGTAACCAGCAGTTTGATAAACATAGTGCTTTAAGTCTGAACTTAGTGTGAACCACGGTGCCATGCTCCTCAACTAGTTACCTATGTCATTTTTCATTCTTCTAAATAGCTTATTATTTTATTTTTACAATTAATGAATTATTGTGGTACGGTGTGGTGTGGTGTGATGTGGAGATGTTGCAATGGAAAATTTGTGCGGAGCGAAGTGATGAGCTGAAAGGCATTCATTATTTTTCCTATCATTTGTTTAGTTATATCTGCCCACATGCTAAAATCTAGAAACATTTGCTATATCCACGCTCTTTCTTTATTTCCAAGAAATTTTTACCTAATCAACGAATGATAATAACCATAAGGTTGCCTTCACTAGAATGAGATAATGTGCAGTGGGTTGTCGTTAACTTTAATGCGTTTATTATACAAATTTGACGGAATCCTTAGAATCAGGACTATATAGGTATGTAAAATTTTTTATTAGTACTCTTCCTGCAATTATTCTAATTAAGCATATGGATATTAGTAAGTGGATGAAAAATAAATAGTTAATTATTTTCCTTCGTAGTGAATGTATTTGCACAAGTACAGTTCAGATAGCCTAGATCTAAAATCTGGAAAGTGATAATTATTAAAGGTACGCCGAGTGGCTCTCATTATTTATTCAGCCTGAAGTGAGGATGACTGGCTCATAAAAACTATTAAGATACCGACATTACTACGTACATGTTCGACGGTAAAGTTCAGGCCTTCCGACATTACTTTCGTATGTACCTTCCTAGCTACATGCATACACACGGCAACGGACCTGCAGAGAGATGAACCAGCGAGAGCAAGCGAAGTTGGTTGGTTTTTGGCTCCTCGACCATACCTTCTACGCATATTCCAAATGCCATAAACTGGGAGATGCAAGCTGAAAAGCCAACTAAATGCGAGTACTTTTTCTTCTTTACAAATACGACTGCAGTATCCGTCGAAGGAGGAGGAGACAGATTTTTTGCTCCGACTCAAGATCCAAATAGGAAGAAGACAGGCTGATGCTACAGCTTAGACATCCCATCAACATCAAAGCTAAAGCTGAAGCTATCGCGTTAGAGATTTCTCAATGTGAACAAATTACATAGTTTAACTATATATTAAATTTGACCTGTTCCTTTGACTTTTGACATTTGACACTTGTTCCTGCAACAACACGGTTATGCCTTCCTACCATTCTCACATGTAAAAATCATCTAATTATTATGCTGATTGCGCTTATGACTACTTTTCATATAACATACCTACTCAGTGTATTGTGTATTGAAGTCCTGCGATTCGCGTGCAACCAGACTGATGAAAATTACTTAAATTAATTTTATCATAGTGCATGTTTATCTCCATATTATGAAATTTCAACCACAAATATTGTAGCAAATCGAAAATCCTTTCAAGAGTATCCGCCCATAAGGAGTATATTATGACCACCCATCTACCTGCCCATTCCAAGAATAAAATACGTTCAAAATCTTTCTGTTCTGTACCATCCTCTAAAAAATGAAAAATCCTTTGAGGCCCCAAACTGAGATTCATTTTAAACTTTGTGCATAATATAGTAACACTTCCCCTATACACTCATTGGTGTAGTATACAAGTACATATAGAATTTACAAGAGCCACTGCACTGGTTTAAGTACGGCAATGGCAATCAACGTTAGACTGAAATTGCCTTAAAATTCATAGCAGGCCAAAGGAAAGTGCGTGAATAAACTCAAATAGCCATTTGAGCTGCCGCAGCAGTATAATTTTTATTTGCTTGACCCATGAGCTGTGAATATAATAATTATTATTTGTAATAATGACGATTTCATATTTTTTTATGTGTTTACGACGGTTTAATTGTTCCCAATTTATATCCATATCCATCCCCGGTATAATAAAAATAAATGTGGAGATGATGAGTCCAACATTTTACGACGGAATGAAAAATCCTTCTTAAGTCTGCTGTAATTATCTAGCTGACTAATGTTAATGAGGATGTTAGCGGTGATAGAAGGGCTTCATAGTGCCAGTGTTCTTCTGTGAATGGACTCTTGAAGTATGCATGTATGCCCAACAACAACACCAAATGGCCATAAAAGGTCAAAAAAGAAATGAGAAATTTATGAAATATTTGTCATAAATTTCTTTACTGCCTTCATTCTAATCGTTGATATCTAAATACTAATAATTTATATGCAAGGCAAGGGAAAGGATACGGTTTTATGCCGCTATCTACCGAGGTGCATCATCTGTAATTTACTTGTCTTGTACTATACTATGGCCGCTTCAAAATGAGGACATAAAGTACCTAGCCTACACACACATATGTCCCTAGTGGTGTCTACCTAGCTAATATATTATACTGTCTACTAGTAGTACCTATGAAAAGTGCTTATTTATCACAAAAGTGCCTGTCTAGACTTCATACTTCATTGTAGATTCAGGCAATTCAGTGTTCAGTTCATACATGACGTTGTCAACAATTCAAATTCATGTCAGGAGCCAAACCGCCTTTACTATACATGGTACCTTTTACAAAGGTTTACAAACAGCATATCGACACAATCGGAATTGTGATGCATTCTTCTCCTCCGTACTTTATTTGGAACAAGTACGACATGGTAAGACGGGACAAGACAGAACAGAGCTTATCCGATATTCAATTAACTTGTGCCGATAAATGTACTATGCTCTATTTTTCTGCAATTCTGTCTTGATTTTTTATTCAGATTACACCCAGCAAGCAATTGCCTGGGAAAATGAAATTTTTTTTCTTTATAGTACCTTACCATCTATCATAAATTTTCATGTAGATAAACAAGCCCCGTCAAGATACCTTGGAGGCAATCTATTTCATTAAGTAAACTTTGATCCAAATTATTACTCATTTCTACATCCATAAAATTGTTGTAATTCATTTGCTTTATGGAGGTAATTGTGGAAGGGAGATGCCACCTATGCATAATACATATACTGTAATTCCAGCTCCTAAGTACCTATAAGCATTTAATACAATCATATTAAAATGGAAATGGAGGTCATCACTTTCAAATAACAACTTTAAAAATCAATTTGCCTCAAAGTCGAATAATCTTCATGTATGTATGCTATTCTTGGCTAAGTAGTTCAAGAACAACTACAACAATGGACCCATGCTATGGAAAATTATACTCTGTCTTACAGTGAGATATCCAATCTTTTAAGCAAGCTATTTATCTACATATGCGTGGCATTCCAGATCCAGAAGCCAGAAGGTTTTCAAGATTCGCAAACAAGCCATGACACTTAAATAGGAAACACCAGTCTAATCTTTAGTGTTTTAGCCTAACGCGATTTTTTCCACAACTCGACATATTTTTAATTTGTTTTTGCAGTATTCTATTTCGAATGCTTGGTTAGAAAGTCATATTTGAATGAATAGTATAACGCTGAGCATTTGGATGATGTGAACCGTAATGATGATTTTCAACTTTGACATATATGTTTGAGACTATCTGCCTCTTCGGGAAAAGTTAAGGTTAAAAGGAAACGACATTCGACATGTGAATAAGTTCAAAGAAGTTAAAAATACATGACTGTTATTGGTAAAGGTTGGGGCTGGCAAAGTGTGCATGTAAATGGCTTTGACTCCCGCTCTATGTATCCTTACACATGTATATGAGCATAGCGACACACAACTTTTACGCGTAAGATTTGGAAGGCTTTCCTCGTTTGGAGTATAGGATGCAGAAAAAGACTAAGGAAAAGGACGAAGACGATATGTGGTGGCCATGAATAATACGTGTATGAATAAGTCAGAAACGGAGACGACATTATTACATTACAAGAGATGATATTTTACGAATGTGTTCATTCTAGCACGAAGTGGATGACGATGGGAAAAAAGGAAGATGGAATTTTTTCGTCTTCAAGAGAGTTCTTTTTCGTCGAGAAGTGAAACTCAGAGAAGATGGATTTTCTAATGGGTGTTTTTCCAACGAGAGTTTATCGGATCGAAGTGTAAAGTAAGAAGATATGTACCCACTTACTTTCACTTTCAACATTTCTCTCCAACATTTCGTCTTGTCCCAAGACCTATTCCGTGTATTAATGCTGCCTACAAGGATATATAGCTCCAGTACAATCTACAGTTATCCTGGTTTACTAAGCTTACAAGTACTAAGCTATGTGACAGAATTGTCAGTTTTGAAGTTTCTCTGCCAACTCTCTATACGCTTAGCCATGGAACAGAAAGTGCACCTGTATGTATGTAAGTATGAGTGTAGGAACTAGCTAGAGAACAGTACGAGTACGAGTTGTAGTGATTCTTTCTGTTAGTTTAGTTAGATACTGGGAGGATAGGACAGAAGGTTCGTGGGAAGTTTGGAGGTTAAATAAGGAGGATCCTGCGCGACTCATGGAAAAAGAGGAGACTCAAGTGCAGCGCTTATAGAAACTAGTAAAGTAAAAAGAGAGGAGACATAGGCCGTTTTGGATATTTCGGAGTGTAAGAGGAAGGAGGGAGAGAGAGAAAGAGAGAGAGAGGAGAGAGAGAGAGGGAAAGTAACTAAAGGAAGAGAAGATGGATGAGGAGAGAAAAGAAGATCTTGAAGGTATGCGTGTTCCACTGTAAGCAATGGCAATGGTTGCTTAGGTGATGGTCGTCAGCTGGCTCATTCCCACCACCAAAAGACCGACTTTCAGAATTTCTCAAACACTTTTAGCTCAACTCACAACTCATACATCAGACGACTGGATAGGATAATAATATATGGACAACGTTCAACGTACTCTACTCTGCTATACCTATCCAAACAATGTATAGGGAAGTGTAGAAGAGGCGGCAAGGACACACTGTTCTACCACTACCACTACCACTACCATGTCGGCTACATGCAATGAATATGCAACACATGCATTCGCACTCGTATTCCTTATTCGTATTTAGCACAATCTTGGCCGTATTTTATCTAACTCATTCCAAATAAAATGCTTCGGAAGCAAGGAGTGAACTTATGTTCCCTGTGTAATAAGTAAAATTTCTCCACAGCCTTAAGTCGTGTTTACGGAATAACGTGATACTTTTGTTATTTTATCATGCTCTTCATATCCGACTATGAGCCTCCAAGAACATGTATCTACGTACAGAAAACCACGAACCACGACCAAACTTCTGGAAGGGAAACGTATGGTAGGATCCCATGGCACATTCCTCTATAGCCCACACTAATTATTACCGTGAGGGAATCTTGGTCTTCGGAAAACAAAACAGAGCAAGAATTATGTAAGTGGGATAGGTATGCACCTTACGTTGTAATAGTGAATGTTAAGACAACGACTCTGTGTCGAATGAGCGTCCATAGGTATGCATATTCTCCTTCTCGACTTTAATTAACGCAAAAGACATGATGAGTTAATGTAAATACTATCTCGATCCTTCTACGGAGAATCTTATCCTCCTGCCGTATGGAACTATAGGAGGTTGGGACTGGAGGGGATGATTCTGTTAGGTGTTACGTAATTGCAAATGAGAGATGAAGCAATGCCAATGCCAAGAAATAAAATAAAAATCGGACAAGAAATGATGACCGCAGTTGGTTTCTTTACCTGACTTCTTACTGAGAGAAGCAGTGACAGACAGGGGATGATGGTGGTAGTGATGGTGATGAGAAATGAAGGCTGAGGGGAAATGATGAATGGAAGTCGTGTCGAGAAATGAAGGAACAGGTAAATCTTCGACAGAGATATCCGGATGTCGTGTTAAGGTGGAGCGCCCACGTATGTGATTGCAACTAGTTGTACTTCCATTGCCAGCAGACAATGAGAAAGGACCATGATGAAGATGTGGTGGTGGCGGTGCATGATGATAATGTTCTGTGAGGTGACCATGAGCTGAGGAACCCAATGACATATAGTTCATACTGAAGAAAGCACAAGGGTGCTCTCTAAGTTACGACTCTCCCAGTTTACTCGGCACTCAAGGGTCCTTATCTCACACTTGACAACCACGACCAGGACATTACCACAACCATAACAGCCCGACTCGGTACACTCCTCACCGATACTCTCTTTTGACCTACACCAACTGTTCGTCGTCTGGTCAACTAAACTGCTCCACATTTCATAGCTTCACACTACAAAAACACTCGAGTGACAATCTCACACAAGTTTATATGCGACGACGATGACACCTGAGCATAAGCTTAAGATAAATAGCCTGTCTAACACGTCTAACGTTTCCAAGTGGAACGTAGACTCACTGCTGCCTGTAGTGTAATCCAAATATCCTACCACACAAAATCTTAACACTGTCACCACATGCCTTTGCCCACTGAATTTGATGTTTTTTGATTCGGAATAAATATTTTGTTGTATTGTTGTGCAACAAGTATGTCTACGAACATTGAGCTCTTACAACTTTCAGGTTTAAATCCTTCCCGCCTTGATTTTTAATGTGAGAATCCTAAGCTCTACTTCAAAACTTTCAATTTGTACAAGTTTAAAACGAGTTCTGCCAGTTCTCTACAGGAAACTGATTGGAGTTTAAATATACCTAAGAAAAAAAGGAATGCCTTTTTAGCAACAGAATGAGAGCACATTGTGTCTCTAAACCGCAAGCCGGTAGCGCTATGTTTTATATTCTCATTGCAATAAGTTGCAAGTGCATTAAACAAACTGACTAGTGTCTGCAACTCGATGTAGTGTAGGTACCTAGACTGTAAACTGGAAATAGTGTATCAGTATAGCAGCCGCAGTTTATTATGCGATTGCCAATTTAAGTAATGATAAACGATTGAATAGTTTTGGTTCGTATCATAATAGTAAGTAGACGGTAGCAGACGGATATAGGAAAATGTTAGAGTACACTGATGACATCGCCTTATTTGGGGACACAAAAATCTACTTTCATTGCCATGCCATTACATAATATCGACCTTGTAGCATGTCCTAGATTAGATGAAATCAGTTCAGAAATTAGTTACATGATATGATTAATTGGTAGGCAAGTGTGTTGAAATGTCTGTTATGGTAACGTACACATTCTCTATTTGTTGCAAGAAGCTCCTTCAGTTGGATTCTTATTTGCACGAAGATCCTCGTAAAACGCGTACTGTTTCTTGGTCCGAGTTGACTTTGGAGTTGGCAATCAAGAGTTGCACTGAGAGTCAGACAGAATCAGACCGATAAAGTTTTCGTTATCATGAACGACCCAATAGCCCCTTATTAGATTTCACTTTTGCATAATGACATATGCAGCACTACCAACCTCAACGCACAGAGCATGGTAATCAAAGATATCATCTAATCACGAGCAAGTCATTACTTAAGTGTTACAGAGAGTGCGAGGCATTTCGTGATAGAGATAGTAATCATGGATGATCATGATGAGCTTCATCTTGTCTCGAATAACTATGAAACTTAACACTAGTACAAGAGAACGAGAGCAAGAGCAGAAGTTTAATTCAAGTCAGACGCTGCAGGTGCTTATACTTTTCCACATGGACTGGGAGTACCGACGTAACTGGAATCCATCATTCTATTAAATTTACAGGGAAAATCACAAAGTTCAGTGCACGCAATGATTATTCAGAATCGAGTGCAGTAGTAGTAGTATTGGGACTCTTAATAATAGTACACATTGTTGTACACTTTGATTTATTTTATAACAAAGTACTATAGAGAATAACGGTTCTTTGATTCCTAAAGAAGTAACTGCCAAGTCTCAATGGAGAACAATGACCAAATTTCCGAATTGCAGTTCGAATCAAATAGAAGCGCAACAATGACTTCTGTATTTAAAAGAAAATGTTTTTTTTCCTCCTTAAAAAAGTCTATTCAGTCCGACGCACACTTTGTAACGAAGGGCTAGACGATGGTCGTGACGATGAACCAATGTAGGTACCTAGTCAAACTGCGAATGCGAGTAAAAATCTTTAGCGAGAGAAGAGTTAATAAGAACTGACCAGGAAGAAAGCAGATTCCATACTGTTGCTCCCGGTCCCGGAGCAGGGGAATCAAACCGAAATAGTGGGAGTCTAAAAAGAACTGGCAGTGGCAGGCTGGCAGGCAGGCAGGCAGGCAATACGTCATGTGTCCGAATCCGAATGTTAGAACTCAAGTGGTACATGCACACTGCCATTACCACTACCAGTATCACACGCTTTCCGTACCTCGAAACTTTATCGGGACAGTATCAGATGCGATATGCACAAGTGTGTATGTATCTCCTGCATCTTTCCATTCCACCCTGCTAGTGCTAAAAAGAAATTCCCCGAATCGTGTGTCTCTTCCAGTCCTTGTGCTCCGTATGATGAGCAACGATCGCAGACAAACGTAACCTTCTATCTACTTCTTCCTCTACACATCCATCCATCCATCTATTCACCCAGAAGTTTGGAATTTAGACGAGTAGCAAACCACGGGTAGATCTGTTTCATACACAACGACAAATGCCTACTGATGCCGGTTCTTTTACTCTTTGCGTCTTTTCCCAGAGAAAAATGTGCACCGGTGTCATACTTCATAGCATGCTCGAGTGATGCAGTTTTTATTCATGTACATACCTACCTATCATATTCACAAAACATTTTGAACCTTGTAGCTGTATTTACATGCTCATTAATGTTGACAATCTTCTTTATGGTTCGTGTTCGTGGTCATGGTTCAGTTGCAACTAATAAAAATATCGGAATATTTACATAATATATAAGTTAGATGGGTATTTTCCCATGTGCGGATACAGATGGCTAAAACCATTAGCTGCAAATACACTCTGAGCCTTGCTGTAAGGGAAAATTTTAACAATCCTTTGTAGGACTGGCTGACTTTATTATGTATGTAGGTATATGTTCGAGAGAAGTAAATTACTGACGGAAAGAAGTGAATTGAGTTTGCACAATACCAGGAGGTACAATAGACGAGACAGCAGCAAACTTAAGTTTCGAATTCAAGCCCAAAGGAGAAATTTGCACTTCTCCTGGCTCACCATTTAAGCAGTTATTACTAGTTGAATTCAATAAAAAAATCAGCCGTAACAAGTAACAATAATGCTAGCAGGGCTTTTATTCTTTCTCATTTTCTTCGTGTAATTACGTACCTTTGTAAGCTTACTTTTTATCATAATTGAATTGTACGTTGATTTTTTTGCTTTTAATTTCAGCATCGTTTTCCCTATATAATTACATGAGTGGATCCTCCATAGTGTAGTATGTAGTCACAGCCTTCTTTGCCTCTCTCTCTCTCTCTCTCTGGTTGGTTTATATAAGCCTAAGGTAGATACATAGTAGATGTGAGGCATGCTGAAGATTCTTCCATCTCAACATTAAGTTCAAGACAAGTTTAATTTATTCACGTTATTCAGTTCATTTTTTCAAAGGATATGCAATTGTACTTCCGTGCATTTTACAATTTACAATTTATGTATTACCAGGGGAGCACAAATTATTCTAATTTCCTGAATCGGTAAAAAAATAGCCACCACGAGACGTGTAGGTATAACGGAGTATTGTTCTTGGAAATAACTATGACATAGTTAGGATCTTCACAGTGCAATGAAATTAGTCAATAAGGTACATCCTATGTGTAGATAGATGCGTATCTGTATATAATTATTTGTTGTACCAATGATCTCACATCGTTCCCCGACCCACAACAAACATGCACTGAACGTGTGTAGATGTGTGGATGTCGGAGACCGAGAGACGGTTGATTGTTTCGCGTGTCACAGGGACATACGTAGATGAGAATCATAGGACTAAAGGGCAATTAAATGCTACTTTATTTGTCGTCACAGGTGCAGATTGCACCAAACCTTCAGCAAGTTCAGCTACAAATGCGAACATCCTCTACTCTCTATTCATCAACATGGACTATATGTAAGTACACTACATGATTTGTAATTATAATACGGTAAACTGACAGTAATTAAAGTACATTCCCAACCCCCACTGCCCACATAAAAACAAATATTTGTTATGCTTTTCATAATTATTATCCCCCGTGCTGAGTACTAAAGTAAAGCAAACTTTTATTTCATCAATCGCCAAAAACAAACTCAAATCTTATGTACTTTTATTTTATTTCTTCCTTGTTCCTTTTGAACATCGAAATGTAGGGGATACACAAGTTCTTCTAATAGTGTGCTGTGTGCTGCTGGACATGCCATAATTTTCCCATTAATTTTTCCTAAATTCGGAATACAGATCAAGACTTATAAAAGTTTAGGAGAGCAATGAGTGCGCTTACAAGATGTTTCCATAATTATATAATGATATTGTTCCGAAACATAAAGCATACATATGAGCAAGCCTTTCGGGAAATAATAATTTCATCTTTAAATAGTAATGGAAAGAATAGAGCAGGAATCTTAAACTGGAATGTGGGGAAGGAAGAGTTACATTTAGCGCGTGTGACTCATTGTTAGAGGAGCAGAAAGTGTCTAGTCTAAAAGGGAAAGTTTTTGTCAATTCATATATAGAGAGTGAGTTTACGCTAAGACTTGAGAGGTGATTTGGATTTCATTTATAATGGAATGACATACGAGGTGTGTATAGCTAGTTGTAGTTGCAACTATGTATGCAGGTCGTGTTGTAATCTAGGAAGGATAGACGGTGAGTAAAAGTGACTAGTTCCGTGGAGAGTGCATATGTAAAGGGAATGTAGAGTCAAGCCAAGGAAGAGAGAAAGAGAGCGACGTCGAAGGTCTCGGTACAGTACGTACTCTGACAGTGTAGGTAGGTAAGTACTTAGCGTACTCATATCGATACGTCTGAGTTTGGATGGATGGATAGAGAGGGAAGTTAATGTTAAGTCCTCTTTATCCGGCTTTTTTTACGAAGGCCGTGGAGAGAACGAGTCTATCATTCTCTGTTTACAGTGCTCTTAATTATCGGCAACACCTGCACTACACGGGTATTTTCCCACACTTCTATCTCTTCCCCTCCCTAAACAAGGGATCTGACCGAAATGGGATTCAACGTCATCGTCAGGCTATCTGTAGTGGAGAGAACAAGACTTGCTTCCAAAAACTATCGATAACTGTTTCGGTCTGCCAGTCTCTTACTCTTCCCGTACGAGCTTAGTTCCGACCGATATCCTTCCTTTTCCCGATGCCAGGCCAACGCCAACTCATCCATTTACCTACATATACCATGTGTATCTCCTCTCCTTCTTAATACCGAGGTACTTGTCTACATTTATGGAACGCTAAAACATGATTGCTAGACTTACGGGCCAAGTATCTGAAAGTAGTACCTAGTTGTAGTTTGTAGTATCACAGAAAGATGTAAAGATTGAAGAAACAAGAAACCGGAGAATTCACTCCGTCTCGCTTCTACATACACCTACTACAAGGTAAATTGTTTGAGCAAGTGAAATGCTTTCTGTCAATACCTATGGTCATGTGTGTTTTTAGTGTAAAGTTATAGCTCCTCGACTTTCGACACCAGAATTGCATTATCGATGGAATTGTGCACGTAAGAAAAAGAATCGGATGGAAGCAGGTACTTAAAGGACACATTATTATTCCTTCCTCCTAATGCTAGTCTAGCTCATGTGCTTATGAGCTGTAAATTTTCTCTCGTCCCTTCTTTACTCCATTCTTCCTCTAGCTTCAAAATTACTATTATATGAAATATATATACATATATATATTTAAATATATATATAATATACATATTGTATATTTCAGTAGTAGTTATTAATGTAAACATTTGTGCCCGGATTACAATACATGCATGCAAAAATGATTAGGAAAAAGAATTCAGGATACAGCACCAGAATAAATGTTGATGCATTTTTAATGACTTTTATGGAACTGAATATTCTCATTACATGGTCCATGCTCCACTCGGTACAACTTCATGCGAGCAATTAAGAAATCTTGATGATAGTTTGTTTGAGAATACAAACTATTTTGCGGAGCCTTTGACTGTATAGTCACCTCTGAATGAAGCAACATGGAATAGGAGATTAGTGATTACAAAAGTAGTCATGAGTACAAAGTGTTTAGGTACAATAAATGGGCAAGAGTTTCAAGCGCAGTAAGTGCTGGTAACTCAAATTCAGAACTGAAATCGCACGCACACAAGTGTTAATAAGACAAAATACCTGTAATACTAACGCTAATCGCGAGATAGAAATCAGAAGCAAAGAGCGTATCATATAACAACCCTGCTCCATGAATGGCACTAGAGGCAGAATAAAACATGCAGAATGCGTGACCAACACAGTTTATTATTAGGTACTCATCGCAGTCTTATCTGTTTCTGTACGTAACTAACCGTGACATGCCATAACAATTTGTACAAAACTTGATAATCCACATTCACTCCTCTTTCTTTGTACACGGCATTCAACACTGTAGTAAATTCCGAATGATTTTTATGATGGCATTTCATGTCAAAAATCTACAAGCATATTATTAATTATATATACAATGATATCTTACCGAGATTGTGTAAAATGGTTCCTATGGGCTGAAGAGTATGTTTGTATTCGTGGTGACGGCGATCTTCCAATGGATGTCTTGGATTGGAAAGGTCGACCGGATTGTTAGGAACCAATCCACCGACTAGTCCAACAGCTGATACAGGCACTGGTACAGCAGTCTGACCAAAGTCCACGTGACCATTAAGGTTCATCTGTGAAGGACAATTTTGAGGATTGGGGCTCATCTCGGACACAGAATGTGGTTGTTGTTGTTGCTGCTGCTGCTGTTGCTGTTGTTGCGTCGATTGATGTTGTTCAGGTTTGACGCAAAATTCATTCTGTCAGAAACACATGGAAAAGTCATGAAACATGAATGCACCCACTTGGGTCTTCTTTATATTATAAATAAAAATCGGGGAAACTGTATTTTATCATAGTACTCTGGTGTTCTTATCACTGTCTAGGTATTCCAACCATGACTTATCACCCTGAGAGGTACATTGTTGGAAATAATAGAATTTTCAAACTGTTTGATACACCATTCGGTATTCTTTGCCACGTTGTGCTTCTGAGTGGTTGTCAGAATACGTATCTAATAGCATCTAATATATCTGTAATAGCAAGCTTAAATAAGTATAGAAACATATAAAAATAAATTTTAATATCAAATCTATTGCCAGATCGTATGAATGTATTCGATGTATCGGAGCAGAATGGTTAATCCATGGGTATATGAATCTATAGACATATCCTTATGGAACCATGGTCGTTTATTAAACGTGTAAATTATATATGACATTCCTATTGCTCTTCCTGCCCCTACTATTGCATGGAACCTGGCTACCCATCATAGTTGTTGTAATCATTATTTTGTAGCACGTGTGATTTTGTATCCATCAAAAACTTGGTCATGCTATAATAGAAAGAAGTGCTCATTCGGAGAAATTGTACATACTTGAGCACATGGCGCGAGCACGAGCTACGGTTGGTGTCGAAGTTGGTGCTCGTTGTGTGGTATAGTAGTACACAAATATGCACCTACATATATATAGGTATAGGGCAAGCAGTACTTCAGTACTTCAATATTTTCTCCGAGTCAGAGCACTGTTATTTCTATACACAAAGGTGCCGTCGTACGGACATAAGTATGTATAGCTTCAAGAACTAGTACGGCAGTTACGGCAGTACGGCACAACACAACTAAACCTAAACGATGAAGC
>JAAXYX010002104.1:0-18984 GCA_036851915.1 Ptenothrix huangshanensis | reverse complement strand
CCCAAAAAGATCTTGGAATTGTAACTTGTAACCCTTTTATAAGTTAATTGAATAACTGAATTCAAAACTTCGCGTTTAGGTAATATGAAATAGTCTATAAAACGCTCAGTATATTTTCTTCGTTGTAACGGAAATTGTTAACCTGGGTCCTCATAACAAACTAGCAGCCAAGATTTTTGAATGATACCAATCGAGTATGTAAATCGGTTCAATTTGACTCATTTTCTTGTTATGGGGGAATGCCGTAGGGAAACAGCTGGAAAGAGCCACTATTACCAAATAATTTTAAGGTGGACACATATAGCCAGTAATATTGGCATATTTTACTGTGTATGAGTTGTAAGGTTTGTGATATTATGATTGTAACTCATAGTTAAATCAGTTAGTAGCAGATCCATAAGGTTTTTAGCTAGACCTATCTACAGACACCCTGTAAAAACTGGCTTTATTTATTTACTCATAAAAGCAGTTATGGCGCATCTAATAAGTTTCTGAAACGCATTTCAATTCCAAGATTTTTGATGTAGATTAGATTAGATACGTTTTAAAATAATGATTTCTGATGTAACCTAACATAACTACATTTATAAAGAGTAAAATAGAATTAGAGTTTTGACTTTTAGATACGACTTTTTCTGTTCTCAGATGATTTAGTTTTTACAGTGTATACACATACAAAATCAGATTACGTCGTTTAAGCGTTGAGGAGGCACACAACGATATTACAAGCCCAGTCAATAAACCAAGCTTCCGTACGAATTCCATGGTTTCTGTACATTGATTTCGTACAAAGAACGAGTCGTACGAAAATAGTGCAATCTGATCGCAAACTACACACAAACTAACGGGGAAGTTTGTTAGTTTGTTAGTATGAACTTCCATCCTGTAGTAATAAAATCTCTTGCAGTCTGTAATTACAGGGATGTCTTACGGATTGCAGTGCTGTCGTGCATCTGTATTTGGAAGATATTCGTAACCGGTACAGCGTGGGTATATTACACAGTATTAAAGGCTTCAAAGATGCGATATGCACTTTGCATGTGAAAACTTTTCCAATAAAAGTAACGAAGAGTGGAGTCTTTGGAAAAGGGAGAGAGAGCATCATTTTCATCCTCTATTTAAGCATGTGAACATGAGTAGTACGTAACTGCAAGAGCACAAAAAACAAAATAGGTACACAAGCTTTTGAGCATTTTGTACAATGTAGGTACATACATGCACATAATATATAATCATTGCGAAAACCATGAACTCGGCCGTGCAAATTTTCTTTTCCACCAGCAAAGAGCAACGTTCCGCTGCTGAATCATTCACATACATTCATCATGGATTGCGTCTCTTTTTTGTACAGAAACAGAATAGATACAACGACGAGAGGATAAGTTCAGTTCGCACAGTATCCCGCACACACTTCCACATCCACAGGTACTTGCGATTTCCTTGCAAAAATACACGTTGTCGTACACACCCTCCATATCTCTCGCTAAAATACTTTACAAACGTAAATTGAAGTCTAGAAGGCGATGTAGTGACCATTGTTGAGCGTCTTCCTGTGGTTGTTGACTGGGAGTAAACTATGTGCCCAAATCCTTGTGTAGTGTGTAGCGAATGACTCTGAGTTGGATTGAATGTGAAGACTTGAAGTTCAATGAGTATTTTTATTACTTTTATGGACATTTCCCTTTCATAGATAAATACAATTCTATTTCAACTGTAAACGTTTGTTCAAAGCAATGTAGTCAGCCGACATACAGATAGTCGGTGTAGCCTGTAGCCCCCTGCAAAATCCAAATTCAATATCAGTTGCTAGCTGTGCGATTGAACTGCTGGAGCTACTGAGCGATTTCTTGTTCTGAGTCAGACAAGCTTTGCTGTTGCTATATTTTTATTCTAAACCTGCAGCCTGCAGGTATGCACTTTTATTATGTGTAGTGAAAGAAAATCTCTACCTGTGCCTGGAATCTGTATTCGTAAAGAGCGTTCGAAGAACGCTTGAAGCTGGATTATTCATACGGTAAGCTACTAATAATAGTTCATTCGTTTTACTCGCTACATACATACCTATGGGTATTGGAAATTTGAAAACAAACTACACTTTTCATTATTTACCCCTTCTATGATATTATTTCGAAACATTAATAAACTATACGAAGCATGTGTCTTGAATAAGGTGTCATTTTCTTTTTATAATTTCGAATAGTTTGAGCAGTTAACTTCTGCAATAATAGCGTCAAGCACCTGTTTCTAGTTTTTATTCTGTTGCATGTTAAAGCTACTATCATATGGCTGACTCGAATCAGATTTGTCTACAATTGCAAAATGTTTTTGCGATCTGATGAAAGAACTCGTTCAAAATCTGCAAGTCAGCCTAGAATAAAAAACATGAACTGGCGAACTTTATGAATCCACAACTTTACTTCGCTGATTTTTTCGGTACTAACTATAAGAAAAATATTCCATAGGTGATACGCATTAAAATAATTTAAGCAAAAATTATAATAATTTTTAAACAGCTTTTAGAGTACAAGCGTAAAAAGTAAATGACATACTATGCTTTTTATTACACAGTTTTCCAGAAAACTAGCCGAATCAATCTCTAGCATCTTCATCGTAAACTTCGAATGTGTGCGAATGCAAAGGGGAGATTGTAGAAAGCAATAAGTTGGCGGGCGAAGGAAAAGTTCCGTTAGCAACATGTCTGAGTGTATGATGATAAACGATAAAACTGATTTAGATTTTTGCAAGTTCAGGATTGCTATATGTAGCCCTTGGTTTAGAGCGAGAGATGCGATCGTGTACGGAAGATGTATGCTCGTTCCCGTTTTTCATACACAGATATCTGCTTACGTTGCAATAGCATTGATAGTCTCATTCGTTCACAACGATAGCGATGTGTCCTGTCTCCCAACACTCTGTAGTCGCAAGTTGAGTGGGTTAGCGCGGTTATCCATCAAGAGGAATTGAAATAGAAAATAGTACCGCAGTGAATCATATTGCAGTGGCTCCCTTCCGTTTGTTTGTCCTTGTGTAAAAAATCATACTTATTGTTTCTCTGAGTCCACTGTGTGCAAGCCAGACGTTGACAAGGGGCATCTACAGTTTGCTAAGTTGTGTAGATGTGTAACTGAGCTTACAATTTTTTCGTTGTTTAATTTATTTCAGTCTTAAATTCAAATAATTAAATTATTTTCTTTGTTTTATGTTGCTTGTGCAGTTTAATTTACTCTAAGAACAATCATCTTATTCATTTCGGCAATGTCATTTCTGCATTTTTCCTGTAACCCTGAAGCCCTAAACCAACATACTTCTGCACTAATTTGCAGTGGAAAAGTGTAGCATTACTTCGAATCCGTGTATCGTGCTCGCAAGTATTATACGCGATTAATGAGTACTCCACACTCAGTATTATTACTCACTCCTACTTTATTACACCACTGTCGCGATCACGATACCATTCACCAAATACTCTGTTTTGCCGTGAGCTGTGCTGGAAGTTTTTTTAGATGTTTTTGTGTGCGGTAAGCTGGTTACAAGAGACACATTCAATGTTAACCTACTCATTGCAATTGAACGTAATTGTACAGAAACTGGAAGGTAAAGATAGACCTGTTCAAAATGTTCGTGCGTTTTTGAACTTCTTATTACTCATCAAACGGAATCGTAAGAATAATTGGATACAGTAATTATCTATCCGAAAAACCTCTTAGTTAAAATAGTTGTTTTAAATCCCGTAATATGAAAATTTTCTCTCGTGTATTTTATTTAGTTTCTCATATGAATTTCTTAGAAATTCATTACTCGATTTTGAAATCACAGCAATTTTAACCCGCAAATAGTATTACCACATCGTACCTGTTATCTAGCTCGGTAATTAATGGCTTGTTTTTTTGTATCTCTTCGTTTTACTGCTGCAATCCTTTATTTTCAATAGTCACATGAGTTAAATGGATACTCACCTTGCGTTCGGTAGCATGAAAATTGCCTCCTCGTGTTTGTGCACGTCTGATACCATAGTGAAGAGCAAGCGTGTGTGCGAGGTGCGAGCGCACACCCGAGAGGCTGCAATAAATGCAAAGTAGGAAAAGAGCATATGTATTTACCTACATATTACTAATTCGCATTCATAGGGCAAATAAGCTAAAATTAATGAGAAATAAAGACAATTTATATTGCCACAACATCGAGTTCCCAGAATACATCTCCGTTTTGTTATGGGCTAGCACATGCCAGCAGCGTTTAAACAGAAACTTGCGTACTTTCCGAGTGTAATTCCGGTTAAATTGTGTAACCTTTCCTATGGTTGTTTGCCGACTTTGCAAGAATCTCGTGTATAAATGCGCTTTTTGTGTAAACGCCCACTTTGGACTCCAAAGTGTTCCATTCATATTTCCATTATTTTAAATTTTTGCTGTGTGTAGCTTTCGCACTATGAGCTAAAATGTTCACAAATGGAGTATATTATTCTTTATAAGATGATGGGTTCGATAAATAGACTAAAAACAATCTCGAAAAATTACTTATCTCGGGATTATTTAACAAACTACTGCTGCTATCTGAAAATAGCGAATTTCCTTTCATTGTTAAAGGTTTCTCATGATCTTATGTGTGTAGAATTCAGTATTTCCTCATTTGAGTGTAGACTGTTCCTTACGGGCCTTTCATTTCCTATTCCGTACAGCACGACAGTCAGCGTAAAATGCAACATGCAATAGCTTTGATTTAGGACTGAGCGTGTGACTCATCATTCATTTTCATCTAATGCCGTACAGTTTGTAAGTACTACAGATCTCACACTGATAAAATTTAGTTGTAGTGCTAAAACGCATGTACAAAGTATCAACACGATCCTTTGATTAGTAGATTGTAAAACTATGATTGTTTTACCCTAGTACGTGGCGTGTACTTACATGCTAGATTAAAGTATAGTATAACGGTGTTGAAGGTGCAAAGCTTAGTTAGTACCTACTATGTTGAAAAAGTAATGGAAAATATTTGTGCATCTGGTGCCCTCCACGGCAATTTAAAAAATACTTAGGACGTGTAGAAAAAATTAATGCCAGTAACAAAATTTTAAAATGCCTTTAGATGTTTGGTAGGTATTGAATTTTTCGAATAAATTCTCTGGTCCAGGGCGTATTCGTCGGGCCGTCACTCGTCGGGAGGAAATTCGTCGGAATTTTTCTTGATTTGGCATAACTCGTCGGCAGTCAAATAAAGGATAATGTATTACTGGTGGGCACTTTTATTTGTTGGGCCAGATTTGACAGGATGACTGTGACTGTGGTGTTGTACAGCCTAGAGCACAGAGAACATACTCCAAGTAGTTGGACAAACCCAAAGTAAGAAGGACATACCTAATTGCCTTCGACGGTTACGAGTATACAAAAAATAAAAATGAAAAAAACGGTAATGTTGGATATGCGTGCCGTCGTGTTAAAGGGCAAACGTCGTGCCCTTTATAGTAGTTTAACTTTTGTTATAATTACTAATCACTTTTACGAATTACTTTTTATCTTAACTTTTTACTTTGTTTAACTTAACCTTTACCTTTTGACCAGTTACACCTCCTATTTAATATTATTACTCCCGACGAGTGACGGCCCGACGAATACGCCCTGCACCAAGTCTTTATGACCCCCATAGTTGGTTAGGATTTGTAAGTAGTAAGCAAGCATCACAGAGGTTGAAGTTAGCTTAAAAAGTTAATGCGATGGCTACTTCTCATCAATTAGAAACACATTACGATGCATGATTCGAGAACTGACAAGTACAGTAATTATCTGAATTAGGGATGACAATGGAAGCTATTTTCCGGGATGCTCTCAAAGTGTGCCCTGCCATCTTATTAATACTTACCAAACGCATTGCTCCCAGTAAATACCCAAGGTTCCCTGTATTTCCCAAAGACGTTTTAAATTTCTCACTGGTTTATTTAAAATTAATAACATTGATGGTTCTATTTAAATCTTTTATACTGTGCTTTTACTTACTAATTCATATTACCTATGCATACCGAAGTACCTACTATAGCGTTATAATATTCCGATGTTGTAATAATGTAACGTCATCGACGATGCATACAGTGCTAAGCACAATTTTTCTTAAATGCCATCCCTGCTCTATGCGCTTCTTTAATTCATTAAACACTACTACAAAAGACGTTTAACTTGGTTTGCACGTAGACGACAACGCGTTTAAAGTAATTGCAATTAGGAAAATTGAATAGATCATGGTATACATACCTCTGTGTAAATGTTATGGACACGATTTTCTACACAATCCTAGTATTCAAAGCTCAAGGTATTCTTTAAATGTCCTTAAAATAAATGTCGAGAATGCCGCGAAAGCACCATTACCCGAAATGCCATTTATGATTCTAAATTTTTTATGTGTTACATTTTATACATCGGACGTAATTTTATGTACACTGTAAAAAGTGATGCATCTCTTTGGCCAAAACCTACAGCTATTTCGTATAAAATTGAACGAAGTTTAAGTGCATCTGAAGTGCCTCTGAGATGCATCTTAAATGAAATAAAAATACAGATGTGCATCTAAAACGAATTAAAAGTCCATCTCGAGTGTATCTTTTAATCCAAGATGTAGGTATTTATAATTTTTATAAGATGCACTTTAGATGAACTTAAACTACGTTCAAGATCATACTAAATAGCTGTAGGTTTTCAGCGCTTTAGATGCATTTTTTCTCGTTTTAAGATTGTTTAATTTTTACAGTGTACACATCTAAAGGTCCAACATGGTTCAGCATATGCCGTATTTTTGTTTTCATATAACCTGGATGCTTGAATACTCCTTAAGTAATACTAAATAAATAATAAGATCGGAAATTCCTCTTTAGTACAATTTCATAGTACTTAAAATGAAATTCATGTTTATTTTGTTAAGTGCTTAACCGGTTAGTTTTAAGTTGTTAAACGTATGTTTTAAAGAAACGACAATTTTTGTCTTTTCAATTGTCTTTATTCTAAGTGGCCCTTTCTGCACAGGCGACATAATGACATGAGTAGTAGGTAGTATTAAATAGGGTATGATCAAAGCCTGATTTCGCACATGCAAAATTCAGACATCATACTCCACCTATTGTTTTCATATGCGGTATATAATTAATGTAAATGTTTCAACCAAATGTGTGATCATTATATTATATTCATATCCGTAGCGAGCATAACTACAAGCATCTTTAATTATACTTTCATACACGCACCTACTGTATAAATAAATGTTTTGTTTCTGTGCAGTTTCATATACTTAATAAATACTAAGGGTATTTTATCTGACTCCTGAAACTACTTTCGCTAAGAAAGTATTCAAAATATGAATAAGTGTAAATACTTTAGTACAGTAATTCAGATAATTTGATTGGTACAGTCTTTTAGAGAGTGTAGACCTTGACAATCATAATAATTTATTTTAAAGTCGTCATACATGCTAACCTCAATTTAAGCAATTTAAAATATAATTACTTTAAAACCCTTACAAACAAAAATGCTGTCGGTTTGAGCGAATTATAAGTTTTCACAAAGATACACGTCGGTTTAAAGTACAAATCAATAATAGAGAAAACGTTTTATTTCTACCGCTTATTTTTCCTTACATACCTTAGTTACCACTTAAACATAAGGTGACTCAATACGTTAGGATGGTTCATTGAACAAAAATAGGTACTTTAGTACCAGGTGTTCATGAATCTACTTACAACTGCTTACAGTGCTGGTCTGTCCTATGTATATAGTTTAAAGCTGTTCGATACAGCTTATGTGATACTAGTTTATAGGCGGTTCCTTACTACTATAGTGGAAAACTATGGCTAACTGAAACACTGGAGACTTTTGGAATGACGTGCATACACTGTAAAAACTGGTACTGGTTATTTTATTTCAATCGTTTGTAATCATATCCCATACTCAACTCTTACGTGCTCAAACACACGCGTAGAGATGCGTGAAGTGAGAGATGAGTCTATAAAAGGGATATAATTACAACCCAACATGCACCTTAAAGTCTAATCCTTTTACAGAGTAATCGCATTTGCTAAAACGTTTAACCTTAACCATTTGCCGACATAATTCTTCCTCGTGGTCCTTCTTCGTGCTCGTATTTAAACTATACATACTGCGCATGTGCACTATTTTGAATGAAATGGCGGTCGGGTGGAGGTATCGTCGAACGGTCATACAAGCAGTGAGATAACGGTTTATTTTTGCGCATGATTCCCGTTCTAAGCGCTCATTAGAAGCTGTTTTTACCCGCATTTTAGCATTTTTTTAATTGCTATTAGTTATCAGGCTGTAAAAATGGTGTGTGCAATACGTGACTAAAATTCCATTTTTTAAAAATCTTGCTTGCGTTATTTAGAAAATGATTCAAACAGCATGGTATTTTGGAGAGTGTACTCGGTCGTGGTTCTGTGTAGTGCAATTAGATGGAATGTAAATACTTGTAGAATTCAATCGATTGAAAATCGCCAGGAAGTGAGCAAGGCAAAAGAAAATAATAGCATCTGGACTTACTCTAAATGTAAGTGCTTGCATTTGTGTAACTGCTGAAGCCAAATTGTTAGGTATAATTGCAAGTTCTTACTGCATACTTAATTACGTAATTGGAGTATGTGCACGATAACTGCAGGCAGCAGCATGTTTTAAAACATGAAATTGAATTCTGTTACGCACCTAGCTCCACGGATACGTGGATCCATAACCTAATGTATTCGTAATTGTCATGTGTACATCAAGAATGCAAAACAAAGCGAAGTTAGTCTGCACAGCATGTAAATACACATGTGTATTGATAAATTTAGCCACCGCGTACAATTATTATCCCTCTTGCGATTATTAATTATTTCCTCTTTCCCTCTCCTCTCAATTGTTCCTTTTAAAACTAGCCCTCGTCTAATTCATGCTGTCATTTTTATAATAATTAAATTCAACGTTTAAATGGTAATAATGTGTGCTGGTCCTGGGTATGAGACATTGAATGAACGCAATTTACTGCGATTTTTTCTTGTTGTCATCATGTAGGAAGTATTTAGTTGCGATATTAGTGGTTTTGAAAGTATAAGAAGTAAACTATTTGAAGTATTCACAATAATTTTTCGTATCTCACAGTACGTGGGTACGCAGGCTACTTTTATTTGTACTCGACTAGATTTGATCATTATGGTTGCATTAGACTAGATTATAATGGATTTTAGTATTATCTGGTCTATGAATTCCTGATCCTCTACATTATTATGCTACATCTACACATACATAGTATCATGGGCATCTAGTATTGTTCATGGTGTTAATCATAAGTGGTCATTCAATCAACAGGGCAGGAAGATGTAGTCATCCAGTCCAAGTTCGAAGACTTTCCGTGTAATTATAGCTTAATAATCTCGGTTTATTCATAGATGTATATTGACATTGTATGGCTGCAATGAGCCGTCTACTCTTTCAAAGCAGTAAAGACGTATGGTTGTACATTTCCAGATAACCGCGTATGGTATCATTCACAATTTTGCATCTTCTCCAATTAAGCGATATGCAAGGAATGAAGATGTCCTTGAGGATGAAAAACGTGATGTGTTGTGCATATTAGTATGTTAATGGTTTTAATAATGCTTCTACTTTGTTTTGCATCATCAACGAAAGTAATAATACATCGGCAGTAAGTACACAATTCCAAATACTATCTTATTTTAATCCTTTGGATATTCCTTACGCATCTCCTACTCAACTTGTACTTTACTATGTGCGCTTAGAGATGAGTGAGAGATGTGTAAAGAATATCTAAAGGATTGAAATATGAATATCAGTTTTTACTGTGTAAATATGTGTTACTAGTAACTCGTTCTGGTAGTTACATTTGAGCTATTAAGTGTACAACTAATATAGGCTTGTGAGTATACTGCTTGTGTGAAATGCAAGGCATTATACATAGTGGCTAATAGCGCTAAATGGCTGCACATATCATTCTTTTTTGCGTTGAGCACTTCCTCAGTTCATTTATGGTCGGCATTATCTAGATTGAGGTAGATCCTAATTTTCAACTGTCTTTAGCTATTATTAGGTATTAAAGAAAAGCTTACTTATAACTTGAGTAAACTTGAGGTGATAATTCAAGTTCAATAGGAGTTTAAATATATATGTATGATGGCCTTGCTTTCATGAAAATGAGGTTAATAATATATGTCTCTGGCATATCGTGATCATTCATACATGATAATAGGAAAGAAATGATTTTAAAGTTAGACTCATAAGGAAAGGGCACCATCAAGGGATCCAATTTTTTTCATAAAGGGAGAATTATTATTGAGCTAGGCATGATTTTGACAAACACTTTTTCGATCGTTTCTATTAATAGTTTAAATTCAAAAAACCCTGGCTGTACATGGTTATGCCTAAGGGCTGGAATTTAAAGTTTGCACTCTGCACTTGACATGTTTTTAATCGCTTTTTGTTTGAGTAATGCACTCACAGTTTATCTGAGATAATTTATGAAACCCTCCTGCAATTTTAGTAGGAGACAAACTTATATTTAATGTATCGTCCTATTATCTCTTTGTAACGTTGTGGGATTTCTCAGTGGATGCATTATACCTTCAACGACGATATACGATATACATATAGGTAGGTATGTATACTTGTATTAACCCAAACCTCAAACACAAAAATAAATAGTGCAATTTTATTATACTAGTAAAATGTATCCTGGCTTAAGAAGACTGCTAATAAAAGTGGTATTAAATTAGTCTATTTATACGGTAAGTGTATCTTCAACCATAATATTGGTAGGTAGGTACAATTCAAAATTTTCTGTGACGGAAACAAAAAAGCGCTATTTAAAATTTTCGCTGTCATATATATACTTATATATATTTAAGTGCTGTTGTCAGAAAAATTACTTCAAATGACTTCGGATGCCTCGAATTATAGGGAACTCTTTCGTGGCGATTGTGGGTAGTGATAGTTAAGTTCAGGACTGTTTCGTCAACTAAAAGAATTTTTCTGATAGGTAGGTACTTGATACGTTTGTCCAATAACTATGTTCAGTTCTATATGGCGTGTGTTTGAGCAATTCCAGTCCTTGACTACGGTATGTTAATACTGCTACATAGTATGTACCTCTCGAATTCGGTTTTACCGTGTCTAAAGAATTGTTAATGTTTTACTCGCTGCGATCATTTTTCCTCGTAGTATCTTAATTTTGTCAGCAGACAAGAGTAAACAGGATTTTGAAAAGTTCTCAACAGACATTGTTGTCATTCGGCTTGCCTGAGTACAGGTTAATTGCTGGCCAAATTAAGCACTTCGTCTTCCCTTGTTTGTTTTCAGTTTTCCAATCAAGCAAAGAATGTTCAAAGTATTTTGTAAGTATTTTGTATGGAATGAGTAGACACGAGTTTAATCTTATTGAGCTACACCAGACTCCAGAGTTGTAACCTTCAGCTGATTTTTATTCAGATTGTTCCTCCTTTCACGTTCCTTCCATTACTTTGATCATCTGTAGGGCACGTAATGGGTTAGGAAAGAGATGACGTCTGGAGGATAGATGTACAAGTCTAAAGTTTAAAGGTTAATGTCGTACCAGTTCTATAAGGTTAGCTTCTTGCCATCCCTGTCTATCCCTTTATTACATAAAATCACCAAATTCTCTTGCATATAATTAGAATATGAATGATTAATTTCTAAGTGCTACACTGCCACCCTGCTTATGATTTAAGCACCATGTACTAATTATTAACTATAAAATAATTACATTGAGCAAACTAGATGCTCGTTGAATTATGTCAAAGGATCTATTTTGAAAGGATTTTATTTATTTCGACTCGTGAATTAAACGTGAATAAAGAACCAGTTTGAAGGACTTTAGCTTGAGCAAGGAAGCAGCCGAGAATAAGTAAGTTCTTAAGTTGGAACGGGACATGTGAATGTGAATATGCCTACATACCTTGTGCAGTATATACCTATCTGTATTTGACTCCACCATATGAATTCAAAAGCCATACAACTGTCTGAAGTGTAATAAAGTATTGAAAGCTTGCCCGTACAGACACCTTCTCCATGCCACGCCACCATATCTTTGTCCTACCGCTTCCCGTATGGCCAGTGTGAGGATGAAATTTTGAATGTAATAAAAAATTCATGGAGTGGAAGATTGTTTGCATAAAATGGTTTTAAAGCTTAAAGCTTCTCGATCAATTCCACATTTCCAGCGTACCTGCTTGCACTGACTGTCTAAGGTGAGGGTCATTTAGCTTTTCGAAGACCGATAATTACTGAGGAAGATATGAAAGAATAAAAGGGGTTAGCGTAGTGCGCCAAATACTTAAGTATTTGTAGAGCATTAACAATTTCATCCTCCTGAAGGATATTTCACCCGTTTAGGCACGCAACTCTGTGAGTGACGACTGTTCCTTGTGTTTGTGTGTGTATATGTGTATGTGTGTGTGGAAACCTTTGTTTCAGTGATAATCCTCTCTCCATTTAGTGTATCCGTCTATACCTGCATACCGAGTATATCCCGTTGTTCAAGGTGTTTTGGTACAATTTTGGTAAGTGCATGGTTTTACGTATTGAGAGGGACAAGCAGCCATGGGTAATATGGAGCAGCTCTGTAAAGGGCACACATTAGAGAGCTGATATACAAAGTGGTTAAAGTTTTCTTTCAAGTTGTAGGTATTATTAGTGTATGCCGATCCACACGTTTTTTGCCCGACACAGGACCACAGGAGAAAGTCGAAGTGAATTTTCTCGAGATAGACGGTATAAAGTGAGCTAAAGAGGAGAGGCCGACCAGAGCAGAGCAGAGAAATACCAAAATGTGAGCAGCGTGCGGCGTGAAGAGATGCATACTTGGCAAATAAAGTTTTGTCTGTCTAGTGAGACTCCTGTACATGAAAATATGTAACTAATAAAGACGAGATATCCGCAAATCTGTATCTATAGAACTAAAAATGAGTTTCGGATTCAGAGTCTGTATTTTATAGAATAGAGCCCGATGGTTCTCTGACGATGAGATGAGATGTAGAGTAGATATAGAGTCATGCATATATATGTGTTACATTGTATCGACCAGTGGGAGCCCAACTGGCATTCATTGAGCTTTACCCCGTTGCCACGAGTTTCTTCCTAGGGACATACACATGCACACCAAAGTTTTTGTCCCATTATACACAAGAGCAACTCTCAGGTTTGGATTTGAAGACTCACTGTAGAGCGACACACAGTACCGTTACGAGNTGTAGAGTAGATATAGAGTCATGCATATATATGTGTTACATTGTATCGACCAGTGGGAGCCCAACTGGCATTCATTGAGCTTTACCCCGTTGCCACGAGTTTCTTCCTAGGGACATACACATGCACACCAAAGTTTTTGTCCCATTATACACAAGAGCAACTCTCAGGTTTGGATTTGAAGACTCACTGTAGAGCGACACACAGTACCGTTACGAGTACGAGCCTACGCTCCAGCTCGAGCTTACCATTTTGCGTAGGTATATGCAGCATAATTGTACGTCCGTAGGAACGAAGCAATGTAGTTCTGGTCCCACACAATAGGAAAATCGGGGTTTTTCGGGCGAACGGGAGTTTTTGCAGAACTGGGGGAAGTAAGAGAGGAGGTCTCATGTCCCGTCATCATCATCCATCCATACAATCTAACACCAGTCCTTACTTTTCCTCTTCCAGACTAGTTTTCGTGGTAACATTTTCTGTCNAACGAAGCAATGTAGTTCTGGTCCCACACAATAGGACAATCGGGGTTTTTCGGGCGAACGGGAGTTTTTGCAGAACTGGGGGAAGCAAGAGAGGAGGTCTCATGTCCCGTCATCATCATCCATCCATACAATCTAACACCAGTCCTTACTTTTCCTCTTCCAGACTAGTTTTCGTGGTAACATTTTCTGTCGCTCTCCTCACTTTACTCTCTTGTATGGTTTTCCTTTTAACTTGACCATCTATCCAAGTGTCCATCCAGTGATTCACTTTTTTCCTTACATCTTCGCTAAATACAGCTACTTTAATTATACACGTGTGGCTAGTCAATTTCTTTAGCACTTCGTACTTTATCTTCTTTCCTATATCTGCTACTTTTAATTTTTCATTAATACACATAAGGATCGCTGGCTTTACTAAGCACACGTTTTATTTCCTCCATGTGCCCAACAGTTTTAATCTCGGAGTTGATAATACTATTGTGAAGTCAAGATAAATCATATTTTCTACTTTTCTTCACAAATAAATTTCTTTACTTCTTCACTCGTTTCATGCAATTCGTCATTTTGTGGTCCTCAATATTTTCTTTAAATGGTACGTTTCTTTCTAATCTATTTACGCTCGAATTTACTTATCTACATGCATGCTGGTTCACATTAAGTCGAAGCGAGGGAAAAGCGGTGTGGTATCCTGCTATCTAGGCTCCACATATACCTAACACTAGTACAGGTGTGCATGTAACAATTAGTTCCTCGACTAATAAAACATGTAGATGAAATCATTTGTTGAAACTTTTCGGCAGGATTAAATTTAAATCGCATTCCAAATAAATACACAATTGAGAGAGAGAGAGAGGTAGCACTTAATTTACTTGAGAAAAATAACTTTTTTTCTTTTAGAGTTGAATATTATAATTAAATATACGTCTGTGGGAGAAAAATATTCATTCACACTGTAAATCGTGCTCATAGTTGTGTCATTTTTTTTGTCCTTGATACGGTTGCTGTGTAAGCAAAGATTACGAATTAAGATGCATACTTTAATACATATTTCTGCTAAATATAATACATATATATTATGTATTAAATTTTACCGTGATGTACGGCATTTTGGCTACGAATGCTGATAAGTTTGTCTCATCCTGAAAATACTGGTCATTTAACTCATGTGAATCTCATTTCTATTGAAGGTCATCGAGCGCAACCTATTACTCCATACGATTGCTATGGTTTCAATATTAGACGATGAAGGGAATTCTTTAGATTGCCAATCATCCTCAGTAATAAATCAGCAGCTGATTTTCAGCACATATAAATATTGTTGGTTCCATTCCCTACTTACTACTTTGCTCGTCGTTAGAGCACGATATATGCATTGTTATATAAAGCTTGCCATTTACATACGATTTCATCTATGAAATTTATAGCTTATTCGGAAGCTTTAGAACGGCACTCGGTAGTTGGTATTAAAATCTTCTCGTGTTTACTTGAACTTACTTTTCTGCCACAACCACAACCTGCATTGAGCTTACTTAGTACACTGAACTGAAGCAATAGTATTTTGGTTTCACACAGTTTTATTTGTCTCAACAAAATTTGTTGATTCTTAGTAATGAGTTTCATGTATTGTCCTGAAGCTTTGATTTTTCCTTTGTAATCTTAGCAAGAGTAAGAAAGTTCACGATAGCGATTAGATAACACATTCTGTGTCATCAGTTTATTGCTCACATTTCAAACGTCCTGAATTCCTTTTTGTCAGCAATTATTGTTTGGTAATCTAAAACTCCACTCAATCTCAACCAACTTTATAATATGATCTAACACTTATTATTGATCTTCGAGAATCGTGTCCTCATTGACACAAGTATACCCTTGAATGGCAGTTTTTTACAGAAGGTAAAGCATTTCAGTGTAGAATCCTAATTACTTTGACTTTTGGGTAAGGAAACACATATTTTTACGTTTTAAAAGTGAGCGGAAGCCATTTTACATAAATTTAAGAGGAAGAATTAACCCAATAATGTTCAATAATCATTATCACCACGGTCAAAATTAAATTAGTTTGAGTTTGCAGTAAAATTCTGCAATTTCTACATTGCACTAAGCACTACGAAATTTGTAGTTTTTACTGCAACCATGTCGATAATTGTGACTTTTGCGGCTTTCAGTAGCACGTTTAATTAATTTTCTGCATACCTCAACCAGTGCAATTTTCCGGCTTAATTGCAATCTTTGTTGACTGCTTTTATTTATACGGGAAAACAGTGAAGACTAAATTTGGTAGTACACAAAGCACAATAATTTACAGATTTGATTGCAATAATAGTTTGTTCACGGGATCATGAAGTACCTAGTAATGAAGTGAATTAATTGGTTAAGGCTTCTTCAGAGTTCCAAAAACCGTTACTTGAAGTGAAATGAAATGAAAATTCCTTGAAGACAAGTTCGTTAGTTTTAATTTTTTAATTTTTAAGTCGATTTATTTATTGGTATTCTCGCTTGATCACGGAAAATTAAAATTTTCTTCAACTCTATAAATAGCATTAAATTTTAATTACAATTTTAATTTCAATATTGCTTAGGAACGCAGGTAGTATTACTATTAGCACAATCTCTCAAAAACCTAAATATGTTTGGTTCTTTCTAGTAGCAGGTGTTTTAGTTTTGCTAGTTTTTTCTTGAATGTGTTTAACATCCTAATTAGTAGATGACAGCCAGTGATTAATAGTGGTGTACATGTTTGGTTCTAAATCATCATTAACATAATATGTGAATCCTTGATAAACGTTGAGTTTTTTTGATACGTTCATACTGTACATGACTGTCCAGTATTACAAAAAATGGAAAGGGGAAAATGATTTGATTGTATATCGAAATTATTACTTAAAAGTTTTGTAGATTATGCAAACACGCATTGTGCAAAAAACAGGGCTCACATCATTTTTTAGCTATTGCACATTTTTGCTACGGACTCGTAATTTTTTTTTGCAGGGGAATCACAAATGGTTAAACCTTCCTGGCGTTTACAGGTGCGCATTGCAAATTTAAATTTGCTATATGTACTTTTTGTAAATGTATTCATGTCGGCCAGGTCAGCAGTCAGGTCGTTACGGTAATTCGAATTGTAGGAGATGTGTTGTTAGCATTTTAGCAGAAAAAAACTGCTGGTGTCAATTCGTTCGATTTTTTATGATTGTGCATACACCTAACTTTACAGTAAAGACAGTAGAGTCTTGAAGTGGAACGTTGAAATTGTAAAGTGCACATGAAGCTACACGTTATTTTAAAAAGTAGTCCAGTTCAGCCATCATTCTGACGGATTGATGACAGCGTCTATTTTGCCTGTAGTCACTGAAGCCTTGTAACCAGGGAAATAAATCTAATAACGACAGGAGGGTCTGATAGAATTGCCATGTAAAGTTAAAGTTACATGATGTACTGCTTGAAGTTGAAAGTGTCAACGACAAGAAGAGTGCTAAGGTGATTGGATTTTAAAGACGCGGTGGTTCTTTTCTTTTCTTGGTTGACAAGGGTGACAGAAGTTCAAAGTTTGTGAGTTCGCAAGGAAATAGGAATTTTTCGGCTTTGTTTTTAGCAACATATGATCCTAAGAATAGAAGGGTAGTCTAGTTGTTGTTTTGGCAACCTGTGTAACCAACATTCAACTGCAAAGCATCGTGTAGAAGTAGAGAGATGAAAAGTACAGCAGGGTTTATGCCAGTAAATATTATTTAGTACAAAATACAAAAGTAGTACCCACAGTATTCCCACTACAAAATTCTGACGATAGTAGCAAACGCCGTTTATTTGCAATCTGGCACAGAAGAAAATAATTTATTATTGATACTCCTGACCGGATGTTCTCGCTCCTCTCGACGTTTCAGCTCTCGACTTTATTGATTATATTTTTCAAAGAGGTACAATAATTTTAGTACAGTCATATGATATCATGAAAAAGGTACTGCGTTGACATTTGCAATGAAATGGGAACTTGTGATATTTATATAAGAAACGTTGGTTTGGTCAAATAACTGTCAATACTGTTTTCTTATTAAGATTGCTCATCCCCATTATTAAAAAGTATACTGTTGCTTCATACACATTACACATATTGCAATGGCCTTCCGTGTATCCCTTCACCATAGAAAATAACTTGGTGGAAGCTAAGCTCGTGATACGGTGAAGAGATTAATATTGGTCGCATACAGTTTTCTTGTAAGGCTATCAATATAGCTAGCTGCATTTATTGCTTACGATGTCCAAATTTTTTTTGAAGAAAAACGAGTGTCCCAAACCTATGCATTTTTCATCTCAGTTACCTACTCTAGGAAGCTAGCATGAAATATCAATTTTATTTAATTCTATTCTAACGTTCTCATGTATTCGGTTTCTGGATCCTTGTGTAATACTGTACTGTAAGTGCATAATGCAACTGCTACTCATTTCACACGCACAGCAAAGCGAAAAGGAACACGGAAATTATTGCCTGAAACATTACAAAGGATGATGGTAAATGTGAGAAAGCAAGCTATTACTACCATTGGCATAATTGTGTTATTAGTTTTGATGCAGATTATAGGAATTCATATGAACGAGACAATTATACTGTTTACTAGTTAAATCCCGTGTGGGTACCCCAGTACTTTTCGATTTTCTGTAATATGTAGGTCAAAAGTGCCATAGCCAAACTTGTTACGTGATCGCCTCGTGGAATGCGTGATATATGTTCTGCAAGACTGAGGTATTGCGGCAGATAATAGAATTGTGTGTACTACCTAAATATTCATACTCAAATTTAAGACATGATACGTATTTATATTAATTAATTGTAAGTTGGTGTGAAATTTATGCAGTATTATGATCGAGCTATCATAATACAAGCTATCGGTTCCCTTATGCTATTATGGTCTATTGAACGCCGATATTGTACAAATAATGACATCTTAAAAACTATACTGCCAGTCCGACATATGCACCCATCCTTACATGCAGTATGTCCTTGTATTTAAGCATTCAAGTCAACGCAGTTGTAGTTTACTTTTTTTTGTAATTACGATTACTCACCAATCGTAATTTGAAATCACTAATTTCCACTGACCATTGGCAGGCGACTCCGAGCCGGTCACTAGCCTTATTTATCGTTCTATATGGCCATAGTTAAACCATCATACTGAAGTAACTAAAGCTCCTGCTACACTCAGTGAGTCATTCACTTTAAATTTTAAACCCAACTGCGTTGTGACTCTTTCTGTGACTAATACTGA
>JAAXYX010002103.1:0-18994 GCA_036851915.1 Ptenothrix huangshanensis | reverse complement strand
AAGAGAGAGATTCGAATGAGTCTCGATCTTGAAGATTTGTTTTTTCACTTTCGTAGGTATACTTATAGGTATACTATTATCGTATAGTTGCAGTTGCATGCATATTGCTTTATTCGTAAATACTCGCAGTTTCCAAGTCCTTCTTGTGTGCTTCACTTCACCTGTTCCATTCCATAACCTAACACATTACCATCCCCATCATCCTCAGCATCGTAATTGTCATCCTTACCCTAACATTTCCCCCGAACAATTTCATCATTATCATATGATTCTAGCGGTGGATAATGATCATATTTTTGTATAGCAACTGCAATGACCATACTACGGCTACGGCTATGGGAGGTTCGGTTTATTCAATTATTATTGCATTAGGTGTACATTGCATGAGCATAGACATTTTATTGAATTGGATTTGACTGGACTGCACTGGACTGGAAAGGATTGTCAATATCTTTCGCCCTTGATGACTATTACATAAGTTAATGATAAAAGTATGCATTTGTATGGAATTAATGCATTATACCTGCTGCCAAGACTCGGTCCAGGCCAGGTAGGCAGGCTGTTTCATTTTTATTTGATTTTTAATCCCTCTCTTCCTTATCAACTCCTGGACCAACCTGTAAGACGATAATGCTGGATACTTATACGTACGTGAATACTGTAGTGGGTATCGTGCTACCCCCTCAACAAAAGAAATGACAAGGACGACAACCAGAATCACAAGAACAATCAAGTCTACCAATGACAGTGAAAAACGACAGATTTCACCTTTAGTTGTAGTTTATTTTTGTCCCATGTGAATTGTGCATGTGAGAATGCTGACGACAACGACGTACTTGAGTAATAAGTTTCTTGATTAATAGGTACTTTAATCACAGAAATACATACGTTGCATGAAATCCCGATTGGATTTAAAGGATGGTTTATAGTATATCGGTACGTAGTTGTGTGTCTAGTATGTATATATGGAATAATATATGGTCTGGTATGAATGTGGTTTTGGATGGAATTATACTGGACTTGGACTTGAACTTGGTTTGATAATTAGTCTGACAGTTCTCCATCAGTTTATATGTATAGTTTGTTGCAGATAGTATTTGTAATATCTGCATTATGGACGTTAATGGAAGACTTGTGTAGCCACAGTCAGTAGCTTTTGTAAAATTTATTGTATGCATAATTATTAGCAGGTATGCATTCCTAGTCAGATGGGATCAGAGTCGTCAGAGTTACTTACCTTGAATTTCGCAGTGAAGTCGTGGACTACGTTATTTACGCCGCAGGCATCGTTTTTATAATGCATATACTTATTACGCTGTGTTCAATGGAAAATTACCGTTTGACAGTTTGACTTTTATTCACCTAAAAATAATATTGAATATTCAATGCTGCCTTTACTTTACTTTGCTTTACTGTATTTTAACGTTGGTTCGTACAAACTTAATACCTCTTCAAGATTACATACGTGCATAGTAATTCGCATAAATACTATATATAGGTACATGTATCATTACGTTGTTCTTACTCTGAATCCTGGTTTAAATATCCAACGAATAAGTAATAAATTGTGGTTTTCTAGTTTTGCATGGTCTTTAGCTATGCTTATGTTGATAAATAGGTACATCCTTACATGCACATCATTGCAATGCCATGCTGTATCACTAATACTTACGTTCATAATATCTGTATCTGTATTGTGATTGTACAAAGCGATGCAAAGCTGGTGAATAGTCCTCCTCACTTCCTTTCAGTTTCATTGACGAAACACAGTGATAAAATCTGTCTGGATGAATGTACTCTAAAGGTACGTAATAAAATTAATATTGCATAAATATGCATCGAATCGACATAAGGATGGAATCTGTTTGGAAACCCAAGGCACTTGCAAAGATATTATTTTGGTGGATGAACTAATTGCAATTGCTAAACCACGGCACTTACCTACTAATACGCGCCTACGTTAGCATTCATTAAGGAGCATGTATTAAGTAAATAATGGGTATATGTATTCTGTATACTGTACTGACGACGAGATCGAAATCAAGTGACATTTCTAATCATATTTATGTTATGGGCATATAGTTTGTCGTTAACCTTTACCTGTGTATTTAAGTAAGTTTGCATTTTAATTGTGAAATTATAATCATATTATACACAATACTTCAGTTCACCACACCACAACAGTGTCCTCACTGGTTCACTGTTGCCATTGCCATTATAATTATATGTAAGTTTGGAGTTGAAAAGGAGAAAAGAACAGGGAACTCATGAAAGGAAATTCTGGAATATGGAATATTACGTGAGAGGATAGTGATAGTGATGGAAAAACTTGAAATGGAATGAGCGAATCAACAGGTGACCAATAGTGCAATGTAATAAATGCCATGCATGACAATTGGTATTTATATGGCATGACCGGCAACAGTAGAAGATCAACAAGACAAGAAGATACAGTCAAAGGAAAACCAACGAGCAACCACCTTTCCTTTATTTGGTATGCAGAAATGCAGTATGCGAATCATACTGTGTATTTGTTGTATTAAATATATTATTTAAGGTATTATTATATGTAACGTGTCAACTATAAGCCAAGTTCAAGACAAAGCTACCTACCTACGTCCACTTCCACTTCCACAAGACTGCCTCATGAATTGCTGATTTAATTAGAGAACTAAGCACGTCCCTTTTCTTCAACTCAAGCCTAGTTTTAATAGCAAATGACTATCTACTATCTACATACATTACTGTATACATATACCTATCCATGCTTTCCAATATTGTGTCGGTTCTGTAGCATTGTGCTGGTGTAAAAAAGCTTGAGGTTCCCGAAGTCGGATTTTGAGGATGAGAATTTACCAAGAACTAAGAGGATGAGGCTTGAGAAATACGAGATGGTTTCAAAAGCAGTCGTCATTCTTATATTGTTGTTGTGCGTAGCAATAGCAATAGGAACATAACATCCTAGGTCAAAAACCTCATAAGTACCTGTGCCTATACTGACTATACAGAACTACAGTAAACTCATAAATGAGGACGTAAATATTACCTAGGTAAGGTAGGTAATTGTATATGCATCCTAACTGATACATATACATAGACTATAATCATAATTTAGTATTGGCATAATTAAATGTTTGAGTGTGCAGTATACCACGTTTATGCTTACGATACACTCACAGGCCCAAGACTAAAATGATTCATATTATTATCTATACATACATTACATATCGACACCACAAGACAAATTATATAGTGTGGGTAAGAGTGTTGTTACCTAATCTATTCGTATGGTATGTAGAGGCGACGGCAAATACATTTCATTTTGATTCCTTTCATCAATTGCGGAAGAGACGTAACGATAAAGTGCAGATTAAGACTCAAGCCGCTAGCAATATACCTAGTAATGCAAAGTAACGTTATTCTTGCAAGGCAAAACTACAATAGGACAATAGTCACTTAGTCGGTTTTGTTTTTGTTCACACAGGTATACTAATTATCTAATTTAAAACAGCTAATTCACAATAGTCGCCTCTTTAACGGAAAATAAAGTATTTGCCTGCAATCTTCCTGCATTTGCATTCCCCTTTTCGTAATTAAAGTTCAATGGTCAATTTGCCAAGTTAAAGCTAAACGTCAAAGCGAAATTTTGATTTGGGGCAGGATGACGATGAAGACAATTTCTTAAAAGTTTCGGTATGTACCCTACAACGAATACAATGAATCAAAGCAATGCTTGAGCATGCGACATCCAATTAAAAAATCCAATCCTGCTTTCTGGTGCTAAATAATATCCACGTCATTAACTACCTACGTTTCCGATCCTTATCCTGACGTGTGCTTAGGTGCTAATTTACACAACGTATTTTACATACGTTTGTTGAGAAGCATCATTTTCACGACTTTTTTGTCTGACGTGTCCCCTGATATTTCCAGAAGTTACTATCTTGCAAAAACAAAACTGAAATCTACCGAGCTGTATCTACCACATATCTTTGTAATGCAGTGAAATGTAGTGCAATAAATTGATTACACAAGCTACAATAATTCCACAGAATCAATACAGCCCATGAACATTTCCGAATTGCAGAAAACGAGTGCTGATTCGACGAAAGTGTGAATATACACGATGTAGCTTACCTTCAAAATTAAAAAAATTATAATGTACATAATTAGCATAATAAGTACATGCATGCAATAATGCCATTGAAGTAACGACATCCAACAGTATGTACCTCTTATGTAATTATAGTATTTTCAACTCATGAGTAATGCATATTTCGGATTTCTGCAATCTCATTAGAATGTGTCAAGTATTTGTGTAGTCAGTAGTCACACATACGAAATGAATGGTTCCATCGAACACATGGAATGGATATAGCTGACGTTTGGATTTGTCAGTAAGATTTTTGACACGTTAGGATTTACCTATACCTATCTACAGTTGATAATATCGGTAAATGCTATTTTTATCGAAAAGTCTGCATTTGGTTTAGGGTTTTCCTTATTGGATAAGGAAATGTTGGGCATCGGCATTTGTGCACAAAATTACGGTACTTCAAAATTACCCGAATGGCGGAAGTTACCTGCGGTCTCACCTTATCTTATGCTTAGGCTTCAATACTTAATATTTATTCTTGATAAGTGCATTAATACTCAAATATCATTCAGTATTCGTGTGTAAAATTAAAGTGTGAATACGGATACGGTGCAACAATTAAGTTTTAAGGGGAAAGGTAGCGTACGATGAACTTGGGTTTGTTTTACTTCCTATATCAGAACAATTTGTATAAAAAATATAAAGATAAAAATATCTTTCACCCTCTAATAATTTTAGGTATCTTATTGCATACCTAGGCATATATATGTAGTTTAATTTCGAAACGAAATCTTTAAAGAGGCAAAGTGGGGTATTTTCATATATTTTGAACTGAATATGCCCCATTTTGCTCTTCAGTACATCCGTTTTACATTAACTCAAAATTGAATATCCCCCACATTGCCTCTTTGATGACGATGACGGGTGTATGATATACCTACCTATATGCGTATTGTTGAGTTTTCTATATTTTCTTATAAATACGTACTATGACAAATACAATTACAAACTTCTATGAGTTCTTTACCTTAGATGACTGGAAGTAAGTCAAATTATAGTCATCGATTTGACCGAGTGACTCACATTTTTACTGAGTTAGTCCACGTGTACATATACGAGATAAAACTTATCATTACCTTGTAAAATACTTTTAGACTTGATCACTGGTTACTGTGTAGCATCGATCAGAACCGAATCGTCGCTGAAGATGCGAAACTAAATATCACCTGAGAAATCACATTACGTGACGAAAAGATATTAAGTTTTGCATCATCAACGACAATTTACTGAAAGGAATTATATGAATAACCTAGCTCAAATAAAGAATTAAACTACTAACGATAAGTACATATTTTCTATTCTCTCATTTCATATGAATCTCAAGTCTCGAGTGTTTCAAAGTTTTAAAATCGCAGCCGAGCCACCACGGAATATTTTTTTTTTAAATTGAACTCAATTAACCTTAATATTTTAATTTTGCAAAATGAGCTGGGCATTCTATAAGCATGTCTGTAGTTGTGCATTTTGTAATATTTAAAGCGCGTTTATGCATCGCTTTATTTTAAAATGAATGCGATTGATAAGCAGTTTATCGACAACCAAATTACCTACATCTTACTTGTCTTCGTGCCATCGAAGCGTCATTTCCTGCTGAGTTTAGTTGTAGTGCTTAATGTATTAATTGCATATGGGTTTAACAAATAATAAGGTGTGCATACAACACCTTCTTTGTACATCTTTTTCGTTTTAAACGAAGAAAAACTTTACGCATGAATCTAGAGCGGTTACGTTATTATATACCATCATAAAACAAACGTGTATTTTAATAAGTTACCTACCTACATTTGTAATTATTGTATGTAAGTAGGTACACCTACCTACGTTACGTATCGTTAGACAAAAAGCCTTTTGTACTTTGCTTCAAAAGTAGACAGGTAGGCACGATGCTTTCAAACTAATTGTAAGTTATTTTCATTTAAAAGTATAAAACAGTTTGTAGGCATAATTTTTATCGCATAAAATAACGTGCTCCCTAAAATTAATCAACAAATTTCAAAGAAATTGAAACTAAAATGTTAAAAATATCTACACCATACATACATATCGTGGGTATAAGTACAGCACATATGCATCGTCGCCGATGAATGCAAACCTCCAGACTACAATTGAGTTCCATTGCAATCTGGTTCTGGTGGTTTTCTTCACCGACGATGTTATTTTTGTAATTATATGGGTAACATATATTTGAATAGGTAATTTTATAGGCGATGCCTACTTCTGCTGTATTTTATGAGCATTTACTGAGACTAAGGCGATAACAGTTTTTTGCAACAAGCAGCTTCCTTTTATTGCAATTCTCCTGAATTAAATTATGTTGCAAATTCCATCAGTATAATTTCTTGCACCAAGCAACTAAAAACTACTGATCCATAATGACAACGAGCAAACAATAATTTTATAGTTATCAAGCTTACTTTATTGACTCTAATGAATAAACACCTTTTCTAACGAAACATCCAGTAGCGTCGGCAGGATATTTTTTCGCTGAAAAAACTGGATCTTATAATCTTATCTACTGTAATTTATTTTACAAAACCGGATCTTATCTAGTGTAAACACAAAAGCTGCATCGTGTAATAATAAACATGGAACGTAAATATCCACTGTGACTTTTAAAAAACGTGTACAAACAAAAAACTACCTGTTCTTGTATTTTTGAAAGCTGAATTTGATCTAGTGTAAAATTAAGAATCCTTCATCCTTCGTAGTCCTAGGCCTACAAGGCCTACTCCTGCCGACGCTACTGGAAACATCAGAATAGCATTTTTACGCTGTCCTTACACAAGCAGATTAATGTTCCGTTCGGCTGTACTTGTTTGCAGAACGTATGTATAAATTGATTTATTACAAATGCTGTACCAAACAAAGAATTTCATGAAAAATTGCCAGCATCCAACGTCTCTACCGCTGAGGCATCGAGGCATGCATAGCTTCCACAATATTGACAGTAACATAGCATTTCACGCTAGCTCAGCACTTCAATTCCACACAGTCGTGAATTATGACTGCCAACTCCAGTTAAATCGAATTTAATTTCACAGTGATCAGGATTTTCAACGTAAACTTTCGTGATCAACTGCACGTCATCAACACAATGCGATACAATACAATATAATCTACGAAGTATGTATAACGGGGAGGTGTATACCGTAAAATTGGGGTTAATTTCACACTTGATATTACTCCAGGTTTCTAGTAATACAAGGGGTATTCTCCATTCTCCCATACTATGTTTTATGTCCTCTTCAAAAATTTGATATTTTGAATCATTCTTCCGTTAATTATCAGAAGGTTTGCTTTATCCAGAAAAAGAATATAGTAGGTAATAGTAGCAATGTGAAATAGTAATGTAAAATATCATATCGCCATCATTATCACCATACTGGCAAATAAAGAACCTATCAGAGCTTAATATACGTGGATAAAAAGCATAGAACACAAAATACTAAAGTATTGCACAATTATTCGAAAATGCCTACCTCTGTGGCTCTGTACGCTACATGCGTACAGAGCCATACGGATACAATAATTACACATGTATCCATGTACGCATTATCTGCAATCTGCATCCATATGTATTGGCAGTTTACAAAAAATATTACAGGTAGTTTCGTGAACAAGTATGTAGGTATGTACATCCCTCTTGACACGAAAAAAACATGCATGGGAGGCGCGGTTAGAATTTGCGACTTACTTTGCATTATGCAATCATTACAGTCACAGCAAGTATGTACATATACGATAGCATTTAACATTTGTTCGCTGCAGTAGCAGTTTTCAGCAGAAAGGAAGTGATATGGCCTTTATGCCGTTGCTGATTAATCTGCACCTGCCAATGTGAAAATCTCATTCATAAGACAGGTTCAACGCTGGAAGACTGCCTGATAATGCTGGCCACGAATGTGTAAACTCATTCACCAATTATTAAATGATGTCGAGCTTCAAAATAGATGTTTTTTTAGACTTTTACAGCATCTCATAATTTTAAAATCCCGTAATCCCTATGTTATCAACATGGATGTTTGTATTATGCCAATTTAATTAATAATAAATTACAATTAAATGTGCGCGTGAATTGATACTACAAATGCTGCCAGAACACCACGCCTCCAAATTAATTAATTATTCCAAGATATTCTTTAATAGATCAGAAAAAATTGGAAACAGCATAAACACTCCACGTTCTACTAACAATTAAAGTTAATGTTAAGTAATTAGTTGACATGATGTTGGTGTAGGTGTAGGTAGACAAAGAACTGGATCATCGTCCAATGAGACCCATGGAAAATGTCTACGTATTTTCTACAGTGAAAAGCGACAGTCAGTGTGACAAAAAATGGCTATTTTTTAACCTAACATAACATATATCTTCATTGTGTCTGTGTATTCGTGTGTATTTTCTTACTCGAAGCTGTAATCAAAACGAAATGCGTATTAGTCGTAATCAACACTATTTCAAAATACATAATACTATGTACTGAAAAATTATTTTCTTATTTTGACATGCTGGAGAAATATTTAATCATTTTCTACCATAATTCCCCAGACTTGGAACACGATGAGGAAATACAGTGAACAAAAAAACAACTACCTATTTTACCGTTATCATTGATACGCTCAAGTATGATAATTTTTTTATACGTTAAAGTTTTCACTCAGTAATAATAGTTATAATTATAATTGTATTTTACGGTCGTAATAATCATAACCGCCGTTTATAATTTGGTTTAAAATAAGTTATACATGTATAATTGTGTACTATATAATTAATCTACAAGGCTTTTTCCATTCTCATCGTATTTTCAAAAATAACTAACTTCACTGGTATTTTCCTTATTTTTTTCAAACTTTTCTTTGTATTCTCGTCGACTACGGGCATAAAATAAAAATCTCTCCAAACTGTGTGTTACGTAATTAATTGTAAAATCGTGGTTGAAGGTGCAAAACTTGAGGTCTTTTTTGGTAACGTTACGTTGTAGGCATGGAGCTTCAGAAAAGATGTCAAGTTTCCCACCTTCAAAGATGACATTTAGAATAGAATATTTATCGAACAGGACAGGTCAGTAATTACAACTATCTAGTGATTCGTGGTGATCATAATAATAATTCGTGACACACATATAAATATATATCAATATATATACGTTACTTTCGCATTCGTATTTTCGTATCTCCGCAATTTTTCGTCTTCCATCTCATATACTTATAAACGAACTTATTCCTCAACTTCACTTACTTCGTAGTAGCAATAATAGTAATCAGGAGCAGCAAAGTGTAACTACTTGTAACAATATAATAATAGAAAGTATTTAATCAATACCAATACAATAGCAGCAAACAAGAAATCATCGAACCAATACTAACGATAACAGTAGTACACCCAACCGTTCTCATCGACTCGCATTGCAATATAATTCTTATAGAAATACACCCAAAAGTGAAGTTACTATTTAATTTCGCCGAAAAAATCATTCCCAAAGTCAGTATAAAAACGACATTTCACCTTAAAAACACTTTTGAATCCTGAAGTTGTTCTAATCGTTGCTTTTCGAGCCATAACTATGATATTTATTTGCAATTACCGTCGACGACAGCAGTCGAGTAATTCCTCATAATTATTATTAGTAAGTAACATTTTCAACTAAATTTCTTTACAGTCGTCAATATTTCCAGTCATCCAAAAACAGTCAAACAACACAGTATATATATACATATACATTATTCAAAAGTATTAACATTTATCATTATATTTCTCTACAATAATACAAGCAATCATGACCTTGACCATTTACTTCCATTTGTGTGTAACTACCTAGGCAACTTTTATTTTATTCTCTTGTCTGGTACGCCTTGTGGTTGGTATAAGATGTACAAAAAAGCATCTCTATATTACTCAACTAGCTTGAGTAGGTAGGTAAAAACAAAACACAACACGGCACATTGTATTTCATCATGATACAATGTATCACACACTCAATCACACGAACAAGAAAAAGACCATCATAAAGTTGTTCCAACTCCGTCAATTTGATTGCAGGAAATCTGCCCAGACATTTACCAGACAGATGATTGACGACGATATATTTGTAGATTCTGAATTACGTGATGCACAACACTTCTTCCAAGATCGCAGTTTGTCGTCCACAATCTCTACAATTCTAAGCTACATCTAGCTGATTATTACAAAGGCACAGTGCCCACACGGTGCTAACAAAATTGCTTCACACCACAGACCCACAATATACAGATTTGATTTCCATCAAATCATAACCATTTCATGATGCACTATAATAATTACGTGATTACGTCGTATCGTATTATTCTTCAATCTTCTTCTACCAGTTAATTAACTTGCTTGCATTTTGCATCTGACAACAGGTGGTGTTTACTTGAAAAGGGTAAAAAAGTTGATTTTTTAGCTTCGACTGGAGCCGGAGCTCGTAATTTGTTTCCATTTGAATCCATAACTAACAGCTTAAATAATACGACATATTCATTTGGTAATGTTGGTAGTAAAAAGCTTACAAAGTTAAATTTAATAGTTATTACTATATAATTGAATATGTATATAAAAGCGATCCAAGTAAAGGCCAAACCTGGTAAAACTATATAGGCAGTAACGTTGTTGTATAACATGTATATTTAACTTTAAATGTAAATAACAAAGCCTGAAGCCTGGTCAAAAGTATTTATAAAATTGAACTCAAAATTAAAGATAAACATCCAAAAAGGTTGCCGAACAAAACAAATAAGAAAAACGTTTCAAATTCAATTCAAAGCAAATATCTACTTTACTACACTGTAATATATACGCATCAAATCCAATACAAATATTTATGTAAAAAGTATTCTAGTAAAGAATAAAATGAATTTCTTTTTTCGTTCGAAAAATAATATTATTACATACTAAAATTAAATACATATATGTGTCTTTTGCTCTGAGAGTACAAACGGAAATTTACAGTTCGGTATGTTAAAACAGCAATAGCACGGATATCGGGTGATGACAAATGGATGAACAGAATAACCAAAAATCGGACAGTGAAAGAAATGTACGTATGTCTAGTGACAGCAAATTTAAATCTTGGCATTGAGAACATTATTTTTAAAGCTATCGATGTACTAGGTACTTGAATTTCAAGACCAACTCCGAAATATTCAGGAGACTGACACGCAAAACCAAAAAACGATCATATAGGATTCTTGGTATTTACAAATACAAAAACAAGAACAACGATGTATTCAAGATCTTCATTCACTACTTCAATTAAACCTTCACCACTTGTACTGGGCAACTCGGCTTCTTGACTAACAATTGTTACATTAATCGTTATGGCTTTAAGAACGCCGTAGGGATGAGGCTGGAGCATTATTGTTTTCTTTTTCTTTCATTTGAGCTTGAAGGAGGTTGACTGTATTGTGAAACGCTTTTGCATCCAATAAATTAAAATCGAACATACTTGTCAAGTGAATTACGAAATTACGGTACAAGTTCTTCTTAATGATTTCCTTGCCTTGAAGCTCAACAAATCTGGTACAAGCTAGAGGAATTTGACAGTCGCCTACATAACTGAAAAAAATAAATTGTAACTGTGTATAACAGAACTACAGTCCTCCGTCATCATTTATTAGGTATTGCGCTTAAATAGTTGAAATATCGGTGATGAACATATCATTATATTTTAACTTACTTGTATTTTAGAACATGTAAATTCCACATTTTCATTAGCTCCTTCTCTCCCTCGTTAACATCAGTAAATTCGTCGATCATCATTGAAGTTTTAATCCTTAGCCACTCGGGATCATACTCACCTTCTGAATCAACATCTATTTCTTTCGGATGGATGGGTAAACACGTTGACGTGTGATGATATTGACTACAAAAATTGTTAAATAAATATGTAGTTTAATTCGCCACAAGCACGGAGTACGCAGAATTATTCGTCGTCGAAATACAGAAATGCAAATATTACAGTACTAATGATTAAATGTACAAATTAAACCCGCCACCTTTTTTGACTGCCTTTGAAATACATGAAACAACGGTAGTTGGAATTAAAAAGTTTTTTTAAATCCAACTACCCTGACATGAAACTATCCCCTTGTAGACTCTTGTACGGTTCTAAAACACATCTCCGAAAAGTATTTTTTCTCCTCCTTCCATATTTAGTTTAGAAAGCAGAAAAATATCACTAGTTGTTGTTACTACGTAAATGAGCCGACTAAAGTCGTGTGACCTGTTGTTACTTCCGGATGAAACTAAAAACATTATTGACGACCTGTATGATACTGGAATCACAGCCCCAATGCGCTTGTTATTCAATTTCGCAGCCCGCATCCCGGAATGTGAAGTACCGAAAATACAACCTTACGACCCTTGGCAGTTTGGCAGGGCCAGGAATTATTAGCTACGGCGGCCTGAAGCTTTGGTGCTCAACAAATTCTTAGAACTCGTATGTCATGCCTCATACTTCTACATGAAAAGTTTAGTTGCGCAAGGACAGCATTGCATCCAGCACATGCAGTTGCCCAGTTGCCCGGGTTTTTGTTGTACAGCATATGTGCGAGCACACATTAGGATAAGCAGTTCGCCTCCAACTTCTTGACGTCCCCCTCAGTGGCGAAATCAATACACATCTGTCAAAAGCTTAATTTGATTTCATGTACGTATTTCATAAGGCGGTCGAAAACGGGCGGTTCATGCCATCAATATTGTAGAAAAAAATATAAAAAAGAACCGTTACCGGTTATGTCCAGTCACGTAAGTTCGCCTTTGCTCCGTTTCCTTCTCGTCATCATTTTCAAGGAATTCCTGAAGAGCTGGTTTACAGCGCTTAGGGTGACAAACCAATATACTGAAAATATTTGTTCTTTTAGTGGGTCCATTTCTTGCGAACGCTTCACCTGGAGGTTGAGCAACCAGATCGTAAGCTGACCCAGCGTATGAACCATCGTAAGACTTATTAATTGAAACATCGATGCGGGCACCCCCATTCGCAAGCAGAGGCTAGAGTAGATCATACAAATATAATATATAATTTATATCCTGAATGCAGTTTCTACTGTAGATTTGGAACGTACATGGGAGCAATTCCAATTCTCCAAAAGGTGTTTTTTTCAACAAACGCGACCAAGGCATCTTCTACAGGTACCTACTAGTCCAGCAGTGATGGAAATTTGAGCTCGCTTATTGTTTTGTGACCCGAAGTAAGTTTTCAATTTCAAAAAATTATCCCAAAGGACAAAGCACTGGTTATAAAAAGCTGGATACTACGTTTTCTGGGCCATTTTGTTAAGAACTTCATACTGCTTCATGCTGGTAATTTTTACCAACGTGGTGACAAGTACCTGATCGTTCGAATCGCGCCAATAGTCACGATGAACCCAATTTTTGATTGGAAAGCGCTATCACAAATTATTCTGTACTATTTTCAAGTATCTCAATAATTTATTACGAGCCATACTTGTGTATGTACTTACTGATTGAACTGCAATAAAACCCTATAATAATAATGATTTAAAAATTAAAAATTCCCCCCTGGTCACAAGACAAAAAACAGGTCTAAATGTTTATCATAGCTGGACTACTAGGTGTCCGTATTAAAATAGATTTTGTTTGGGTTGTTCGTCGGAACACCTTTTGGACAGTCGAAAATGTTCCCAAGTTAGAACAAAATTAAGTAAGGACGTAATGCATGCTATTACCACGTATGCGAAATTGAATCGAGGGTGGCACAATTTTAAATGCTTAAGAAGGGAATATAAGGCCCAACAGTTGAGGGAACACCAAGGACATCTGAGATCTGCCTCAGTCTGCTGTAAACTGTTGTTATTATATAGGAACTGGTATATAATGGGGAACTTTTCCCGTTTAACAATATTCGTTCCTGACTTCCAATCCTCCTCTGCGCCTTGAAATATGATACAAAAATCAGTCACAGTTAGTACCTTATAATCACTACCTAGTTCCTGAATGTTTTACAATCAAAAGGTAACGCGAAGGATATGTGAAGTCCGATGCCTTTACCATTCATATAACTTTTAATTGAAATAGGAGTTGGTCGTTCAGTTTCAGAGGGTAACTGTGAAATGGAAGTACGAATCGAAATATTCAGTTTAGCTCGGGGACCCTTTTCTCCTTCACAGTCCATAGAAAACACACCATGAAGTTTAGGATGCTTCTACAAATAAAAAATTAATAGTACGTATTAGAACAAAATAAATCCACCGGGCTTCAGATGCTTACAAAACTGCTCCGTACCGGCTGTAAAGTCTCCCAGGTGCTGCCCAACCTTTTGTATTTTCGCTCTAAATGGTGTTCCTTGAGTAACAGATCATAATCTGTATTTTCATACTTCAACTTGGTATCCTTATCGCACAGAGTCAAGTGGCCCACGAGATGACATTCCTCTCCCTCTTTCTGAGGAACACAACGCCGCCGTTTCTGCTTTGGTTCCTGATCTTCGACATCGGACGCCGCAGTGAGATTTAAGGAGGACCTTGGGGACTTGGACAATAATTTACTAGAATTCTTCTCATTGTTTTTCTCTGATGAGGGCACGAGCTTATCTCGGAATTCATCGGATGCTAGATCTCGACTAACACTTCTATTCTTGTCACCACCGGCGTTGGTTGGTGCTTGCAGAACCTTCTTACAGCCATCGTTCTGTGAGGTTTTGTCTGAATTCACTTGACCCGTATATTCTGACTCACTGGCTGCATTAGATTTTGCTTTTGACATATCCATTTTGTTATTCTGACCTTTTCCTGATTTACTATGGGGTGATTTGGTTGTTTTACTATCGAAGTTAATGCCATCGGCTCCAGTCTTACGGTTGTTGTTTATCTTAGGAAATGTAGCTTTGACAAATAGATGCAATTCCGACACAACTGCACCATCCACATTGTTAAAAAAATTTATTGGGATTGAGAAACAAGGGCAAACAGACCGCGGGTTCGCATCGATTACTAACTCATGAGTTTTTTCATAACATACAACCAGTCGTCCCACATTGCTGTGACTGTCTTTGCGTTTTCTATGACAAGCTCGTCCTATTCTGAACTCGATTTTCACCACAGTCCCCGACTCCCCTGGAATAATTTATTCAAAGAATGCTTTGAAATTTATACACCACATAAATATTACGCGAGACGCGAGACATCAACATTCGTTACCTACTTGAATAAAATCTACAATCATCAAAAGTTATGGTATAACCTACATAGATTATCACAATCCTTGATTCCGGTTAGGATAAAATTAACAAATTTAGTCGCTAGAGGGTTTTCGCGCTTATTACTCAATTTTGATTCAATTTTTGCCAGTAACCCATTGATCTGGAAGTTACTCGGAGGTTTCTTCTTCAGTTGGTATGAAAGGTTCCTTTGAAGGAATGTTGGCTATACAGAACAAAAGGTAACATTAATGACAAGTAGTTCCGAATTTCATAAAGAATCAAATCGAGTCAATCGTACTTCATTACTGTAACGCCCAACGAAAAAGATAAGTGTTCAGTTAGTGCGCGGGATTTTTCCATGACAAATTCAGACTCGTTCTAGAAGTAGCTCTCACTTTTGCCATAGCATTGCACTGAAAAGTGGGAAACTCACCCCGTAACTGCACTTATATTTTTCGCTAGCCTGTCCTACTACTACAACAGGAATCAGCAAGCATTCTTTTAAAATCCTACTTACAGATTCAATCATACGACCGCGAAGAAATCGATAGATTTGGGTAGGCTCTGTAATTAGAATAATAATTAAACATGAAGCGATTTATTTATTAATTTAGCAAACATTAATTCATTGTTTATTCACCCACTAGGATCATACTGCATACCGCATCCTTAGTAAGCAAACTGATAATGATTCTGCATATAGATATACTTATTTATATTTATATTTATATTATATATAAATACAAATGCTACTCACTTTCAAATGCGTCCAAGAAATTTTCTCTGTCCTGCTGGAAGTTTTCAATTTTGATCTTTCCATTGACAGCCACAGCATTGGTTTTGGCTGCATTGTTATTGGCTGTAGCTTCACTGACTTTCTTTTTAGGCCCCGTCTGTGACGGCATTGTCTTTCGTAGTTGTGGACGTTAGCTAGATTTGACCGAGAAGAGACATGGATTTTTTTGGATTTCGATCGTATTACAGTGGGCGACTAGACTAGCGCTAGGTCAAGTGTTGTAGTGGGAATAAGTCTTTACTCACCGTTTCAAGTCTTGCTCAGATACCTTGTATGCGCTGTAGTTAGATGGGTAATTGTAATTTGAAATAATGAATTACAGAGGAAATGTTAATAGTGATTATCGATTAAGAATGCAATTCAGAGGATTTGTGCCGCCCCTGTCCCTGGACTTTCTGTAATTTAGCGCTAGTCTTCGTCCAACTTCCACCAGCGACATCGGCCAACCAACCGCCACACAAGCTGATAGTGAGCCGTGCTTGCTCACTTCACTTCATTGTACTTTTACACAGTACTCAGTACACTTTCTACTCGACTCAACTTTTCAAGCAAACGGCAATGTCTCTTGTCTGTGAACGCAACCAACCAACTCTCCCTTCCCTTCCATGCGATTGTCTCCTACACCAACTTCAACTGGCACACAACAAGTCTCAGCTTGCATTGAAATCCACGCTCCTCTTCGTCTTGTCTCTTCCATTCTTCCCACTTCCACTCCGTATTGCCTCCACCAAATTTCAGTCCCTTGGGGTCATGCCCTAATCACGTCACTTCCCTCTCATCTTCCCATCCTGTCACACATTCTTGCCCCCTCAAGCAATCCAGTAGGGTAAATAGGCATAGGCCTACAAATGATTTAAAAAAATACACTACGAACGATTTCCACAAAGAAGACGCACATTTTTGTATTTAGGTACACGAAAGAGACGCAGTTTTTTTACATTTACACGAAAAAGACGCGGGTTTTTAGAAATGTGCACAAAAGCGACGTAGATGCTTTTTTTAAAAAATGTATGCAAAAACGACGTGCTTTTTTTTTGAAAAAAAATGTACACGAAAACGAGGTGTATTTTTAAATTGACGCGAAAGAGACGTAGTTTATTTAACTTTAGAAGATAACGACGCCGTTTTTTAAAATTTACATGAGAGCACCGCTTTTTTTAATGTACACGAAAACGACAGTTTTGTTAAAAATTTACAGGGAATGTAGTTAGGCAACGCGAGTTGTTGTATAATATACAGTAGGTAAGATGCAGTTTTTTAAGTTAAGTACACTGGATGAGAGCAAGTTGTTTCCAGGCCGACACAAAAAAAACTCCTGCGGGCGCTACTGCTTGTTTTAATCTTTGAAGATCGCCTTAGGACGTTATACCGACGTCATTTACGAATTTTCCCTCACAACGAACACTTTGTCGTGCCTTACCATGGCTTTTTTATTAATACATACATGCCATGCCAATTCATTCATTCACAGTCCTCCGTTCGCGGCTACTTCCCTTGTGCATACAGTCCTCCTGTCAGCCAATGTACGTAGTACGTACGTACCCAAACCCAGCCAAACCTTCAACTTGGAATTCAAATTCGAACGTCTAGTCTAGTCTAATCTAAACACAAACACTTGCAGGATTTCGTTTGCTTTTCACAAGAATTCCACATCCACAGTCACTTCCACCCCGTACCCAGAGCCAGAGCCAGGGTACAAAGTTTGTTGTACAAACGATGACTAGAATACAAAAGGGAGATTTTGCATTCGCTCGACATAACTTCTGTTGGCTTATTTTCCAATGTTAAAAGTATTGCGGAACCTTCTGCAAAAGAGTTCAAGTTGTTCGGCGATTGCAAAACCTCACTAGTACAGAGGTAGCATATAATTAACGCAAAACAAAATAAAAACTAATTACCTATGTATTACAACACCAGCTGCAGAATTAAACTTGAAAAATAGGCAGCTAAAATTCCAAATGTTGTCACACCACGTCTCATTTTGCACCTGACACCTGACTCCCCATTATATGCAAGTGGGCTTTAAGAAAACCAGCTCTGGGTTTACTGCTGTAATATGTGCACAAAGAACCTTAAGTTCTTGAAATTGTTCTTGTTCTTAAATATAGCTATAACAAACTCGGTGTCTTTTGTTGTGCACAAAAACAACATCCGGCAAATTGTGCACAAGATAATGAGCAAAATTACAACATGAGTTTTTTCTAGGTAATAAACATACGTTACCGGTCATGTTATTTTTCATTTTTTGATTAACCATTAAATGCAGTATTTCGTACTGATTCTACAATATGTATGCCATTGGTTTTGGTCTCCTCCCCGAACAAAGATATTGAAAATCGATTTTTTTATTTTCTATACGCTTTTAAATGGCATGCACATACGACAAAAATTTTCACTGATTTTTTATGATTGCACAAAATCTAACTGGTGGATTTTTGACGCTGATTCCAAATTCCAAATATGCTTTATTCGGACATTGGATATGCACAAATTCTTCATCAAACGTTGTACATACACAATAACAACATTTATTGTACTTCATATTGTGGATAATATTGGTTTATGCGTTTATGCATAATAAACGTACGAAATTAGCATTTTTCGAGTTTGTGCTCATATTACAGCACTACCGGTGTTTATTCAATTTGCATTTCTTTTTACTTTCCCTCGTTCGGGAGTTTTCTAGGAAAAGATTGCTAGTGCTGATCAGTTCCGGGTAAAAGTTCCTTTAATTAATGTGATTGTAAGTTTAATTATTGTTTTGGTATGATGATTCTTATTGTAAACTGGAAGGCACTGCAAGATTAGCCGTAGTGGACTTTCAGTTCTGGTGTTTTGGGTAACTGGAAGCTTTGGGCTTTGGGC